>JANHFT010004221.1:79440-97699 GCA_032467955.1 Pseudoxenodon macrops | reverse complement strand
CTTCAAGGGAATCACAATGGGGGTTTCCCATTTAGCATAGTCAATTTGCTCTAACACCCCCTGCTCAATTAGCTTATTGAGCTCCTTGTCAACCTTCGGTCGCAAAGTTAAGGGAACCCTTCGCGGTTTCATTCTCACTGGGGCCACTTGTGGATCCAAATGTAAAGAGATAGGCATCCCTGTGTATTTTCCGAGGCCCTCATTAAAAACGTCCGCAAATTCCTGCCTGAGGTGGCAGAAAGAGTCTGCAGATACCGAATGGAGCCCAGTGACATCTAGACCTAATGCCCTAAACCAATCCAACCCCAGTAAACCCGGTAATGGGTCAGCCACAATTATCAGGGGAAGGCTGCCCTCAAAATCCCTGTAAGTTACGCACACCTCGGTGACTCCTACGATGGAAATGGCTCTGTCCTGGTAGTCTCGGAGCTTCACCGGGCTAGGTTTAATAGTTTTCTTTGCCACTCCGGGTAATAGCTTCCTTAGGGTTGGCCAGGACACTATTGATTTGGCAGACCCCGTGTCTACTTCTAATTTGCAAGGGACACCCTCAATTTGAACTGTGGCATAGATTTTACCCTGCGCTGTTCCCTCAGAGGAATGGCTCACTGCCCATTCAGGAGGACTCCCAGGCCGGATAGTATAGCAGTCATCCCTTCTTTCGGTCATCCGTCATCCTGGTCGGGTGCGTTGGCAGTCTCTGGATTCTCTGGTCTCCGGGAACACTGAGCGGCACACGTTGGCGATATGACCCTTCCTAGCACAATGGCGGCAGGTGGCTGATTTAAACTGGCAAGTTGAACGGTCGTGGTTCCCGCCACAGCTGAGGCATTCTTCCGGAGGTGATTTTACTGCCGTTTTTTGTTTTTGGATGTTTGTTCTGAGGCAATTTACCTCATCGTCTTGGAATCGCGCCTCCTCAAGCTCTCCGGGTTCCTCAGATCCCTGGTACACCTCAGCTGTCAGGTGCTTAGGAGGCATCGGCTGATGTGACGGTGCGTACCGTCGGTGTAGTTGAGCTGCCGAGGCATCGGACAGCTCCGCTGCGCAAGCCTCCTCAATAGCGATAGGCAGTGTTAGGCCTGCTTTTGCCAAAAATCTCCGCTGGAGGTGCATGTCCCACACTCCACAAATCAATTGATCCAGCAACATGTCATCCAGGTCGTGAAACCCGCAATTTAATGAGGCGGCTCGCAGGGAGGCCATGAGATCGTTTATGGTCTCCCTTTCCCCTTGATAGCGGTGCCTGAAGGGATGTCTGTGCGCTATTCGTGACAGAGCTGGTGAATAGTGTTTCTGCAGTTTTTGTGTCAGGATCTCCCACGGCACTTCGTATGCCAGCTGAGGGGCGCATAGAGAGCGGGCCATGCCATACGTCTCTCTTCCACAAGAGCTCAAAAAATAGCCCCTTTTCCGCTCACTTGAGAGCTCGGTGAGCTCGTTTGCCTGGAGGAAGCATTCAAACCGCTCCATGTACACTTCCCAGCTTTCGGCGGTCCTATCGAACACCGCAAATGAAGGCAAGCTACTCATTCTGTGAGGAATTATGATTTCCTTGCAAGAGCCTCAATCCGATATCCCACCCTCGTCACCAGTATTTTATACCCGACAGGGTTGGGTGGTAATTGACTGAGGCGAGTCAGGACAACGTTTAAACTCTTTATTTAACTAACACAACTAGTTCCTGACTGGAGAGTCTCCGGTTGTCTGACAGCTATTTATATTCCAAGCTGTCAGATGAGCAGCCAATCCTGGCTCTCGGAATTCCCTCCAGAATGGCCGGTGCGTCTCAACCAATCAGAGACCCGGCAACCGATAACATCAGACGCCAATCTCAGAGGAGGACGCAATACCCTAGCTGGGAATCACTGATGTAGATTGATTCAGGGGATTTCTTTAGTTAACTATATTGCTAGCTATTTTTGGTACAGGGATAGATTTGTATTAGATGCCTCATTTTTAAAAAGAAATTGTGTTTTTGTAGACACCAAGTCTTGAATACCCAAAAATGACTGCAGCAAAAATAGCAAAAGCTGATAGTGGAAGATCATTCCAAGAGGCCTAGACAGAATCATTTGAAGTGATTGAACGCAGTAGGAAAGCATTATGTACTTTGTGTGGTGAAAGTGTTGTGTGCCGAACATCAAGTGTCAGACAGCACTTTGACACCAACCACAAAAGTGTTGCTGAACTTGGTGCAACTAAAAGAAAAGGGTTTATTGGAGGGAAAGTGAGGAACTATCATTCTCAGTCTCTTAGTTTTTCCAACTACCTGTCCAGAACAAATCATCTGACAACTGCCAGTTTTCAAATTTCATTGTGCCTAGCAAAACATGGCAAGTCCCTCTCTGATGGAGATATTATCAAAACAGCCATGTTGTCTGGGAGTCATTCCCTTTTTCATGATTTTCCAAACAGGGATAAAATTATGCAACGAATCTCTGAGGTTTCACTTAGCAGGAATACTGTTAAGGATCGAGTCCAGTGAATGGCAAGTGATGTTAGTCAGCAGCTCACCACTGTCTTACAAAAGGCAGCCTGTTACTCCATGTGCTTGGATGAAAGCACAGATGTAAATAATCATGCGAGGCTAGCAGTAATTTTGCGTTATGCTGCTGGTGACATCATGAGAGAAGAGCTGGTGAATATGGTGACTTTGCCTGAAAGAACACAAGGGATAGATATCTACAATGCTGTGATGGAGGCTTTTTTGTCACAAGACATAAGACCAGAAAAAGTGGATTCAATTACGAGTGATGGGGCACCTTCTATGGTGGGGGCAACATCAGGTTTCATACAGTTGTTTGTTAAAGAAATAAAGCATAAAGTCATTCAGTTCCACTGTATCATCCATCAAGAAGCTCTTTGTGCCAGAGAAAGCAGCAAAAAAATTGAAGATGTCCTCAAAGATGTCACAAAAATTGTGAATTTCATCATGGCTTGTGCTCTGAATTATCGAATTAAAGCACTTCTTGAGGAGGTTCCGGCACAGTATAATTGTCTACTTGTGTACAATAATGTCCGGTGGCTGAGCCGAGGAAAATTCCTGGAGAGATTTGTAGCCTGCTTGGATGAAATTAGGCTGTTTATGAGTGAAAAAGGGCAGGAATATCCACAGCTTAGTGATATGGGCTGGGTTACCATCTTCATGTTTTTCACAGATTTTACAGTACATTTCAGTGTACTGAACAAACAACTACAAGGTTTTGGGAAAACAGCAGGAAGGATGTTTTGGGATATCAAAACATTTGAGAGAAAACTGCAGGTTTTTGAAAGAGACCTTGGTGGGCAGCTGAAATACTTTCCAAATCTAAAAATACATTTAGAAAATTCTATAATATTTGCAGACAATCCTACAAGCCATCAGGAAATCTACAAGGAATTTTCTAGTAGCAGCTGCAAAGGTGAATTTTAGTAACAGTTTTTTACAGTTCTGTAAGATGGAGACAACCCTGTGTTTTCTTACTTCTCCAGATAAAGCCAAATTTGAAGAACTTGATATTTCCTGCTTAAACTGGTTAGATTTAGGAAAACTGGAAATGGAGCTATTGGAATTTCAAGAAAGCTCCATGTGGAAAAATAAATTTTGTGACCTGCGTGAAACACTTGAGAGGATAGAAAGAATGACAGAGGACAGCACAGTTAGTTCTGACACAGTTACCTGTACCTCTGAAAATGAAATTCTTAAAGCGTGGAATTCTCTGCCAAATAATTTTAAATCAATGAATGCACTTGGGATTGCTTTCCTTACTTTGTTTGGATCATCTTATGTTTCTGAGCAGCTGTTTCTCCATATCGTGGAGAAGGCATCCAGCATTGGGTAGAACTCTCCTGTCAGCTGATTGGACTGTCTGTCAAAGCTGAATATTCCGCCTCTGTTGCCATGGTAACCCAGATTTTCACTCAGTCCCTCAGCGAGGACAGTTCATGTCGGCTATCTCTCCACCTTTAATTACTGACAATTGTGAGTTAATTAGCTTCTAATCCACTAATAGATCCTTTCCTAAAACAGATCCAGCAATATTATTTGGCATCTTACAGTGTGACTGCTCGACGTGGAAGAGCTTGGCTCCGATCCATCCAGTCATAGGGCCGGGCTTAGAGCCTCGGCGTCTGCCCGATAGCCCGCTAAATTGCCGTCCCGAAAAAACCCTCTAAACATTTTGCCGTGCAAGAGCTCCACTCCTCCGCCAAGGGGTCAAGCAGCAGGGCTCAGGGAGTGAAGATTTCTTCAGCTCTTTGGGGTTCTCAGCTGCGTTTGGTGCTGTATTCTTCCCTGGGCTGTTCAGAGCTTAGTGCTCTACACCTGATCGGGCAGAGGTAGACAGTCTAGGAGGCCCTTTTGGGGAGGGGGAGGTCGCCCCTTCCATCACCCATAACTATCTGCAGCCCCCTTCCCCCATCGGAGGCCGCTTGGCCCTTTTGCAGACCAGTGGGAGGAGACGTCATCCGACGCCTGGGTTAGGGAGACAGTGAGGTTGGGTCTTGCCTTGGAGTTTCTTTCGCCCCCCCCAGGTTCTTTATTTGTAGCCCTGTCTCTACAGACCACAGAAAAGTTGCCCTCATGCAGTCTGCAATTTAGCACCTTCTGGAAACCAGTGCTATCCAGAAGGTTCCTGAGGGTCAGCAAGGGCAGGGATTCTACTCAATTTTGTTCATTATCCCAAAGGCCTCGGGAGGATGGAGAGCTATTCTAGACATCAAACACTTAAACCGCTGTCTCTACTATCGTAGGTTCAAGATGCACTCCTTACAATCTATCCTAGCCAGTGTAAGGGAGGGCCACTTCCTTACCTCGGTGGACTTAACGGAGGCATACTGACACATCCCTATGTTGCCCGCCCATCGGCAATACCTTTGTTTCTTCTATAACGGGGTCCACTACCAGTACAGGGCCCTTCCCTTTGGCCTCTCCTTAGTCCCCAGGACATTTACTAAGATTCTTTCGGTCATAGCAGCACACCTGAGAGCCTTGCCGGTGAGGATCTAATGCTACTTAGACGATATATTGATCCGATCCTCTTCGGCCCATCAGGCCAGGGTGGACCTAGTGGTCACCATCGAGACCCTCTGCGGCCATGGGTTTTCATGGAGAAGAGCCACTTAATCCCTACCAATAGGCTTCTCCACTTGGGTGCCGTAACAGACACTCTAGAGTGTAAGATTTTCCTCTCCCAGGAGAGGCAGGCCAGCCTTAAGGAGCTGGCCTCCTGGTTCGCCGGGAGCAAACTGCATCAGTTGCATCTCTTTCTCAACTCCTGGGGAAAATGGTATCAGCTATTTCCATCGTGCCCTGGGCCAATCTAGAGAACTTCAGTGGTTCCTTTTACCCTTCCAAAGGAAAGGCAGGAGCAACTCCGATTCCAGGGTATGGGTCCCATTGAAGGTCACACGATCCCTGGCCTGGTGGAGGTTACCCGCCTTATCCAAGGGCTGTGGGTTCAAGGAGCCAGAACGGGTGACACTCACCACAGACGCTAGCCTCTTCGGATGGGGGGCCCATCTCCAGATGCAGATGACGCACAGTTGTTGGGATGAGGAAGAGAGTCAACGGTCCATCAATCTCTTGGAACTGAAGGCCATTCATCTGGCCCTCCAACACTTCCAGCAATCAGTGTCGGGGATGCGTGTCCTGGTTCTGATGGACAATGTGGCCGCAAAGGCTCACGTCAATCGACAAGGAGGGACCAGATCCAGATCTCTGATGCAAGAAGCTCACAGTCTAGGACTCTGGGCAGAGAGTCACCTGCTATTGCTGGTGGCGGAACACATCTCAGGGAAGGCGATCGCCCAGGCAGATTACCTCAGTCGATCCACAGTGGACCACACAGAATGGAGCCTGCATCCAGACATCTTCAGACAGATCACAAGGAGGTTCGGCCTTCCTGTGGTGGACCTTTTTGCCACTCTGGCCAATGCCAAACTGAGCAGGTTCTTCACCAGGTTCCCAGTTCCGGGATCGGGGGGCATGGATACCTTCCACTGCAAATGGCCACCGGGCCTTCTATATGCCTTTCCCCCTCTCCCTCTACTCTCCAGATTGATCAGGAAGGTCATCACAAAACAGGCAGAGGTGCTGGCGCCCTACTGGCCCAGGAGGCCATGGTTCACCGATTTAATGAGCCTCTCGGTGGTCCGGCCCTGGAGCATACCTCACGACCGGGCGGCTCTCAGTCAGGGGTCACTGCTGCTCTCTGACTCCTTGTGGCTTCACTTGACCACCTGGAAATTGAGCGGCGCAACATGAGACAGGATAATTACCCCGGCAGGGTCATTCACACCATCCAGGCCTCCAGAAGACCGTCCATGGAGCGTATTTATTCGACCACCTGGGCAACCTTCTGCAAGTGGTGTATGACAATGAGCACCGACCCACTATCCGTTTCTGTAGCCCAGATTCTAACATCCCTCCAAGATGGTATGGACAAGGGTTTGGCACCCAACACCCTCCGGTGGCAGGTGGCTGCCCTCTCATCGGTCTTGTTTGAGGGATTGGGTGAGTCACTAGCACAGCACCCGAGAGTCCGCAGGTTTCTCAAGTGGGCCACCAAAATTTGCCCCCCAGTGGGCCACAGGTACCCCTCCTGGGACATATCCAGAGTGCTGAATTCCCTCACCACTTCGTCTTATGAACCATTAAGGACAGTCAGCTTAACTCTTCTGACTTGTAAGGTAGCATTCCTGGTGGCTATTATTTCTGCCAGAAGGGTTTCCGAACTAGAGGCCTTGTCTGTGCACAGTGACCTGTGCACCTTTCACCCTGACAGGGTTGTCCTGAGACTTGATCCCTCCTTTGTCCCTAAGGTTAATTCTACCTTCCATAGGGCTCAAGAGCTTATCCTCCCCAACTTCTGCCCCTGGCCGGTCCACCCCTCTGAGAAGAGATGGTTTATGTTGGATGTCAGGAGAGCCCTTAGTATTTACATGAAATGCACCGCTTCCATCAGGCATACTGAAGCCCTCTTTGTATCATTCCAGCCTTCCTCACTAGGCAATAGGATGTCCCCATCAGTGATAGGAAAATGGCTCCAGTTGACTATTACCAAGGCTTATGACCTACGCTCCCTCCCCAGGCCAGGGTGGGTCACAGCGCACTCCCCTAGGAGTGCAGCCACTACAGTAGTGTGGACTACCTGTGCCACCCTAGAGGAAATCTGCAGGGTGGCTATTTGGGCGTAACCTTCCCAGTTTGTCAGACACTATAAGCTAGACATGTATGCCTCGGCGGAGGCAGCCTTTGGCCGCACGGTACTCCAGAGAGTTCTGGATGAGGAGCAGAATTCGGCCCAGATGTAGGCCCACCCATATGGACTGCCAAGCTTTAGTATGTCCCAGTGCTGGATGCTATCTCCAGCACTGGAGAAGGGGCATTGGTCTTACCTGATATGCTCCTTCTCGTGAAGTGGAGATAGCATCCAACCCCACCCTTAGGATTAATCTGGTTCCAAATTTCACCTTAACACCATTACATCATGACTTAATAGCAGCCTTATAGGTACTGACATGCAGAGTCTGTCACCTCGTCTTCATGAAAAGCTGGGTTATCATGGCAATGGAGGCGAGATATTCAACTTTGACAGACTCAGTCCAATCAGCTGACAGAAGAGTTCTACCCAATGCTGGATGCTATCTCCACTTCATGAGAAGGAGTGTATCAGGTAAGACCAACACCCCTTTCAGCTTTGAATTACATCAAATCTGACACCAGAAACAGACTTATAGATGACCTGAATGCTGCATGTGTTGCTCTTAAACTAACAAAGTATGAGCCAAGGTTAGAAAAATTATCAGCATGCATACAACAGCAAAAGTCACATTAATAAAAAGTATGCCAAATGCAAAGTTTTACATTTCAATAAAAGGTTGTTTGTATCATTGAAAGCACTGTTATTGTGGGGGTTTTTCAGAGAAAATACATTAATCATGTATGAGGTTTTTTTTCTAAACTAGAACCTCAGTATTCAGGTTAAATTGCCGTATTGGCACTCTGAGATAAATACCTGGGTTTTGGGTTGCGGTTTGGGCACTCAGTCTCAAAAAGGTTCACCATCACTGGTATAGGGTCTCCTTCTTGAGCAGGGGGTTGGACTAGACGACCTACAAGGTCTCTACCAATTCTTCTATTTGGTTATTCTGAATAAGAAATAAGTTCTGAGCTGATAGACCTTTCTATGACAAAAAAAATTACTTACCCCTTAACATATATAAAATGTTTCCATGAACATGATGAAATATTATATATTTAAGGACTTAGTGACATACAGCTGGACCAAAAAACAGGAATGACTTGATGAATTTCTCTTTCTGATCAAATTTCCATTAATCACTGCATTATAATGGGCAGGAATACCTATGTTCCTTTTGAATGCTGACCTATAGATCCCCTTCTGCTTCAGATTAACTATCTCTTGATTATCAGCAAGGTGTACAGAAGCCTTTAGCTTGCAACTTGCAGAGTTAATTTTTTATTAGCTTGGCCTGGAAAGTAATTGTGGATGGTATATTGACATCATGTAAATTCACCTCCACAATCCAGTAACCTTTATTTTTAGGAAAATCTGCATCCATCCTATTATACAACCTAACAAGGGAAGTACCAACATATCTTTCTATAAGGAGGATCTGACTGCTATTTCTGATATTGTCTTGAGCAAGAAACTATTCAGCCTGTTCAGCTGGATGTCATACTGAACAGCCATATGCCACATTTCGTGCTACTAACAGTTCAATATTACAATCATTTGCAGTCTGGTGTGTGTTTACTTTTCTTGAATTGAAAGTTACATAACTGGACCAGTTTAGAAAGTATCTGTAAATTATAATCAATGCAACATATGGCAGCACCATGCATATTGATAACAGGTTCAAGATATGGTTATCAAAAATGCCTGTAGGAATGGAAGAATGGAAGAGGTCTAATGAAGGCAAGTGAGGTAAGACTAAGTCTTCCTACTATTGTGATTATAGATTGATAGAACAGTTGTAGAAAGTGCATATGCTTAAGAACCAGCTCTACTAGAAAGTGACAAATGAGAGGAAATAGAACTCTTTTCAAAGAAAACATTCTTCGGCGGATGTTTTTTTTGCCTCCCCAACAGATAAAGCTACCTGCTTTGAAACGGAGTGGTGCTGCTTCCCACAGAGCTTCGAAGTGGAGGGTGGAAGTGAAGCTGGCTTCTCCAGAGGCGGGAGCTTTGGCTTAGTGTAGGCGCCATGCTATGGAGAACTGTGGCTCAATAATCCTGAGTTTGGGGCAACGTTTTGCTCCCTTTGGGGAGCACAAGTCCAATGAAGAAGTTGCATTAGCCCCAGCATGGCGAGAAGACGCCAAGGAGGAGGAAGAGGAGGCAATGGCAGCAGAGGAGAGCACCACTACTCGGGGTGAGTGAGGAGGGGGAGCAGCCGAGCACTTTGTTTCTCCCCCCACTCTGTCATCTCCCGGACTGGGAGGCTGAGGTAGAAAGGTGGGCAATCTTCGGGGCTAGGAGGCATTGGGTCTGGCTTGGTGAGGGGGGTCAGGCTGGTCAGGTGCTGATCATCGGAACCTTTTTTCTTCTTTTTAAAGCATTTTTACTAGTTAAAAAAAAGTTGGGCACGGTCAGCCAGTCACATGACCACCACCAAGTCACGACCACCAAGCCACACCCACAGAATCGGTGGCAAAAAAATTAGATTTCACCACTGGCTCAAACACATAAATTTCATCAAGCTTTTCAGCTTTAAACATATGTTTATTATTTATGTTCCGCATTTTATCAGTATTGAAAATGTGGTTTTTGTCTCTTATCCTCTTTCCATATCATTCTTACTCTTTAATACAAACTAATTTTGTCATTTAACATATTACTATACATTGCTAATTTACTTTGTAACATTCATAGCAAATATTCTGAGATGATTTTTCTTTGCACCACATATAGACAATTGTTCTGTTTATGTAATTTCTTTTATTCCTTGTCTTTTACCCTACTCCATATTTTTAATCCCCCCTTTTTTGGTTGTCTCCCACTTATTTCTTTTAGTTCTCTCATTTTGTCTATTCCTAAATTTCCCTTTGGTTGTTTTGTTTTATTCTTAGCTTTCCTAGCCCGTTTTTCTTTTCTATTTAGGCCTTTCTTTTCCTCCCCTTTCTTTCCCATACCATCTAAGATCTTCTCCTTTTGCTCTAGACTCTTTTTCACCTTCAATGTTATTATCATCACTTTATTATTACTTTTTCCTTGTTGTTTGTTGTCCAATTCTGCTATTTTTTTCACCTGTCCAGGATCTTCTGTAGTTTCCTTATATGTCTGGCTTGCGTCTATTATTCTTTGTATTATATTCTCCAGCTTTTGTTCTATACGATCCATATTGCCAAGTAGTTCCTTGATCTCCATCCATTGATTTTTTAAAATGTCTTTGATATCCTGATATATCCATTCCATGTCTTTTATCTTTTTTCTTTTTACAGTACAACCAAATTTAAAGATATTTAAAAGAAGAATCTGGGAATTTTACCACCTTTTCTTCCTTCTTTTAAATTTTGTTCAATTATGTTATCCAAAAGAAATAAAAGTTCCAAGGATTACACCATTTATTTTCTTTTTTAAATGGTGCTCTTGCCTCCATGGTCTGTTTCTCTTCGTTATTCCTGTAGTCCAATTTTATAATCCAAATTTGGTCATTTTATATTTTTTATTTGGCGGACTACTGACCAACGTATGGGACCACTGTGGAATAAGCCTTGATACAAAGCTCAAAGTCTACCGAGCAGCTAACTAGTCTGATGTATGCCAGTGAGACGTGGACTGTATACAGGAGGCACACTAGGCAATTGAACCACTTCCACACAATCTGCTCCACAGACTTCTGAGGATCCAATGGCAGGACAAGGTGCCAGACAAAGAAGTCCTCTCTAGAGCAGGCCTGCCATCAGTTTACACCCTACTGATGAAAGCCCAGATACGCTGGGCTGGCCATGTTGTAAGGATACCAGACCATCCCATCCCCAAACAGCTCCTTTATGGTGTGCTGTCTCAAGGAAAGTGATTGCACGGGGGACAAAGGAAGCGAGACAAAGACATGCTGAAAGCCTCTCTCAAGTCCCTGGATATTGACACCACCCCCTGGGAAACCCTGGCACAAGATCAATTGACATGGTGCACATTGATCCACAAAGGCTGCCAGACATTTGAAGACAGAAGAAGAACCTTAGAACAAGAGAAGTGAGCATTCTGCAAAGGCAGAGCTGCAAATGCTGCAACAATGGTGCCCACACATGTCTGCTTGACATATGGCAGAACATTCCATGTCCATGTAGGCCTTACCAGCCACCTGTGGACACATCATGGACAGCCCACAACTCATTAAATGTCAAGGTCCTCTTCGTAAACAATGGATGAAAATCATCATACAGAAAGTAATGAAATCTGGAACGTCCGGTCTGGTGTCACGGCGAGACGGTCGGGATAGTGGGACTCCGTGAAATCTCAACTGATTCTTCCTTGTTGGGAGGCCTAAGGGGCTAGAGTCACTCTGGAGGGGTGACCAAGAAAGGAGGGATCCCTTGCTGATTGTGGGAGAGCAGTGGCTCTTCCACTCGATCTGAGGCACCCTCCCAACCAACAAAGAAGAGAGACAGCCATTATGGCCAAACCAAAGCTAGGGCAACTGAAAAATAAATGAGCTGGAGTGGTTTATGAACATTGGATTGGAACTGGGTGAGGTGATTTTTAACTTCTTTATTAGAAACCCACCCTAAATAATAGAATTTTATAAAGACTCTGAAGTGCTACAAAAGTGGCAAATAAACACACAGAGATAAATTATAGACTCAAAAGAGAAATGAAATTTTAATGGAAGAATATTAAAATTTTAAAGATAAAAAGACTGAATTGGAATTTTTGGTACTGTGAAGAGTGATTTTAATCTGCTGGAAATACTGTCTGAGTGATGGAGGAAATTGTATTAAAAATGGATTTTTTTGAATTTTGACAATCAGCTGTGATAGCTTCCGCCTCATTTTAATATTGGAACTTAGAGCTGGAACTTTGGCTTTTGCCAAAGACTGGCAAAAGAAGATATTATATTATTATATGGTTGGAAAAGACCTTGGGGGGGGGATCAGGATTGATAAGGAAGAAAGGAAAGTCAGAATTAATAAGAAAAAAGGACACAAAATGAAAGGCAAACAACATCTGGAAGGCAGTCTTTTTGTTTTTGCTTCTCTATCTACTTGTCTTTTGGTGGCTTGGGAGTAATTGGTGAGCCTTTTGAAATTTTTCAAAGTAGTGTGGATTATAAATAATAGGAATTGCCCTTGAAACTGAACACCTGACTCTGTGAACTATCAAGACATGGGGAAAGTTGGTGGGCCATTCTGGATTATTAATACTATATGATAGAAAATCTTACAAGGTGAAAGAAGAAAAATTAAATAAGACGTACAAATTTGAGTAACTTAGAGGGAGCAAAACGGCAGGTTCTGAGGAGTACAAACATCATGGATTCTGAGGAACAGTTTAGGGATTGAGCAAATTTTTCTAATATTGGCTTTTTGATGTTTTTGAACACTTGGGATATTGGGGTTTTGATGGACTACTGAGTAACTTGTAGCTCATTAAAATAAAGTAAAATGTTACAACAAAGGAAAACAAATACACTCCAAAAAGAAATACTATTAATGCTTCAATGTATTATATTATATTACATTAACATTGGAAGGGACTTTGTACGTCATCTAGTGCAACTCCCCGGTCAAGCAGGAGACCCTACACCATTTCTGACAAATGGTAGTCCAATCTCATCTTGAATATCTCAAGTGTTGGAGCTCTCACAACCTCCAAAGGCAAGCTGTTGCACTGGTTGATCGCTCTCACTGTCAGAAAGTTCCTCCTTATTTCCAGGTTGAATCTCTCCTTGGTCAGTTTCCATCCGTTATTCCTTGTCTGGCCTTCAGGTGCTTTGGTAAATAGCTTGACCCACTCCTCTCTGTTGGAGCCCCTCAAATATTGGATCACTGCTATCAGGTTTTGAGGATCAGTGCAGTATATTGGCTAAGGTATGGGACTTGGAGTAGGGAGATCCAACCCAACAGTTTAGTGGGTGACTTTGGACAATCGCTTTCCTTCAGCCTAACCTATCTGTTGTGGAGAAATATATATTCAGGACTTCCACATCCTCTTTGGCATCAAGTGAAAAGATACACAGTTGGGTGTTGTCAGCAAAATTCTGAATGACATTGCCAATGAGTTTACATAAATGTCAGAAAGCACTGGGCTGCAAGAACTTTAACAAACAAAGGCAGTGAATAAATCAACCCATATTTTGGCTGGAATGTCTTAGCAAGACCTGAATGTACATTAATAGTTTTCAGATAATTTATTATTATTTATAAGCCATGAGATGGTGGATTCTATCATGTTCTAAAATTGTAGTATTTGACAAAGCAAATTCATCTTAAAAATAAAGTATATACTGTACCATACTTGTATCTCTATCTAGAGTTTTCTTGATATATTTATTTATTAAATTTATATACCAGCCATCTCCCCAATAGCAGTGATTCTAGGTTGTTTACAGATACATAGAGTTAAATTACTTTTCAGTGTAATTCTTATTACCATAATTCTGTAGTAAATTTAGGAAAGTGGAAACATGCATCTAAGTGAAAAACTGAAGATCTAAATAAAATAAGTTTACTCAATCTCTAGGTAGGTAGGTAGGAGGTAGGTAGGTAGGTAGGTAGGTAGGTGGACGGATGGACGGACGGACAGACAGACAGACTCTAAAGACAACTTCATGTCCTGATTACATATTTTCTAAAGGTAACTGTGACCTAAAACAAATGGTACTTAATTTCTTCAACCACGCTCTTTTGAAGCATAATCTTATTGGTAAAATAACCAACTGAACTTTCACCTCTTGACTTCAACTAATTTGTATTTAGTTCATGCTCTCATGAAATTAATAGTCTATGCAATTCCAAAGTTATTTGCCATTGGAGACAGGCCAGCCAGCTATTAAAAACCCAATCGTACTTTTACAAAGAAGTTGGCTCACAATGAAAAGTTCTGAAGTAAAGCTAAGTAGACAGGCTAAATTAAATCTCAGTTTTATAGCAACGTGCTACAACCTTTTCTTAATAAAGAAAGTCAAGGGGGAAACTTTTTCCCAATCAAAAAATACCATGAGAAAAACTATTCTCAATTTTACAGTAGAATGAAAACACATTAAAACACTTAGTTTAGGTAGATATTATAATGCTAGTCATATAAGGCGAGATGCAAGGTGGAGTTCACAGACGTTGCTTTGGCAATTAACCAAAAATGGGCCAAAATGTTTTTTTTTAATTAGTTTAATAAAAGACACTCTTCTTTTTGTATGACTTTTAGAGAAATAGAACTAATCTAAGTATTCAGATAAAAATTTAAAACAAATTGGAATTGGCTGTCTTTGTTAATTACTGAATATTGATAGCAATAGCACTTAGACTTATATACCACTCCATAGTGCTTTACAGCAGTTTCCAATGTCAGCATATTGACCCCAACAATTTGGGTCCTCATTTTACTGACCTTGGAAGGAAGGCTGAGTCAACCTTCAGTCCCACCAGGATCAAACTCCAGGCTGTAGGAAGGCTTTGCCTGCAATACTGCACTCTAACCATTGTGCCACCATGGCTTCTCTTGATTTTATTTTGATAGAAGTGGTCCTGACTTAACACCCACTCATTCAGCGAGTGTTCAAAGTTATGACACCACTGAATGAGTAGTAGGTAGTTACAATTGGTCCTTATAGCTTTGGCTGTTGCAGCTTCCCTCTGTTCATGTGGCTGCAATTTGGGTGCTCAATAACCAGCCCGGAATTATGACATTGCTGCATCTATAGTCATATGATCACCATTTGCCCCCTTCATTGCCAGCTTTTGACAATTAAAGTCATTGGGGAAATTGTCAGGTCACATATGGTGATTACATGACCAAGGGATTATGTGATCACACAGAATCTAACATCAGCAACTGGGACTACTGGAACTGCTATAGTAAGTTGGCACCTCATGTGATGTCATGCTTTATAACTATGTCACTTAACAATGAAATTCGTGCTCCCAATTTCTATGCGGTAAGGATGTCTTTTAGGATGTCCTAAACATCTACTGCAACCATAGTTTAATGGATTAACACATGCATTTGCCCACTGAATTTTTGTCCCCAGTTTTAATTGTATTTGTACAGCTTACACTCTATTTTCCCTTCTCTTTGTCTTTTAGTTCCAAATCATCATCAAAAAAAGCTTCTATTATTAGTATGATTATTGTCCATAGAATTTCAAACTCAAAAGTAAAATTTTGTATGAATTCCAGAGATTAGGTGCTAAAGTGGTTAGGCCATCCAAAACTTTCCTTCTGTTTCCCAATCCAGAGGCCCACATGCATAAGCTATTGAAATACAAAAACAAACCCACTGAACAACATTTGTACAGGTTTTCCACAGCTATAGGAAAGAAATAGGTAGATTAAGTCTTCAGTAGTCACAAAGTATTTATAAACGTTTAAGCAACGCCAACCCTAAAAAGAGTAGAACAGACTGGAAATTCCAATTCTGCCATTCAGTGGCTTCCTAACTACCTTCTGAAGGCTACAGTATTCTTTTATCTATTTATCCAATGTATCCGAAAGATTTAGGAAGGGAAACAAATCTCAAATCAAATTATGACCTTTTGATAAAATCTCTTTTGGAAAAGTATTAATATTAACTACTGTACTTGACAGTAATATTTATAACCATATATACTGTACTTGATTTTTATTGAGGTAATTCATATTTTCTAAAACTGATCCATTTTTGAAAATAAGAACTGACCTTTTCCTTCATTTTTTTAAATTTAAACTATAGACTGAAGTAAATGTCTATTACATTTTGAATTTTCAAAAGAAAACAAGCATTCTTTCTATTCTTGTAGCCTTTACTGCAGACACAGATATTATTTAACCAAATACGGTCCATCTAGCCTAATCAAATCTATGTAATTTTACCCATTTAATTTTAAAGTTATATCATTAACTGCAGGCAAAGGCTTTTCCAACAGTGTTTTCTTCTATCCCTCCCACATTGCTGGGTATGAGAGGGAGAGTGAATTGTTTGTATGCCCAACAGTAGACAATTAGGAGTTCTGATGAATTACAAAAATCTGGTATTTACTTTGTGACCTTTTCAATTATTTAAAGGAAAGGGTAAGATAAAAACAAGAGACAGGCATAAAATCACTAAATAACTGCTTCCCCCCAAAAACCAAAATACAAGTCTCTATAATCTGTTACCAGAATCACATTAGTATAATTTGAATTCTCATTCCAATCCGGTAACACTGGGAAGCACTCAATTTTAGTATAATTTTAAAACAATATTTGAAATAATTGTAATTATTGTATACTGCCCAAAGTCACTTCTCATTAAATGAGGGGCTATATAAATTTGATTACTAAATAAATAACAATTCTGCAACCATTAAGTATTTTGTTATATATAGATATAATAAATTCAATTGGGATTGGCAACTCCATCACTGAGCAATTCATTTATTAAAGCAAGACATCAATGACTGCAACATATGCTCTTACTGGCAGTTGGAAGCCACCTATGAAGCATTTAAATGGTAATCATGTGACTGTGGAATGCTGCAACCATCATAAATGCCCATTGATTGTAAAGGACTGAATGTATCATGTGACTAGGGAAGCTACAAATGTTCTTAACTGCAAACCACGGTTGTAAAGCTATTTTTTCGGTCCTGTCGTAACTTTGAGCTGTTATTAAATAGGACAGTTGTTAAGCAAGGACCACCGGTTCTGATTATGAAATTTGCATAACACTTGATATCAGTATTTTGCACCAACAACTCTAATGAAATATTCAGAACGACCTGAGCGTTTCTTACTGAATAACTTTCAGTCTACATCATTTATGATGACTATTATGAATTTGTTCTTTGCAAGGAATTGTTTCACAATATGCTTCTCTATACCAAAAAATCCACTTATATTATTGATTTGTATAGATTGCATATCAATATATTTGTAAACATAAAGAAAATTAATATGTATAGAATGAAGCATTAAAATGTCTAACTAAATTTTTAAAAATACATCTAATAATGAACAGCTCAGAGAATAGAAGGGAGTTCTACTGAATTTAAGAATTAAGCAAAATAGTGTAAAAGCTTAATTCTTCCACTTCAGAATAAGTTTTTTTTAAATAAGAAACCTCTTTCATCAGAATATTGAAGTCTTCGCAATTTAATGTAACAATTTAAGTAATGAGCTATGAACTTTAATGGTTCCAACAGTGTTTCATAGGCTACATAATTTTTTGATTTTCTTCCAGGAATCTGCAAAAGTATATTTATTTTGGGAGGGAAAATAAGTCCACCTGTTGCTTTCCCAATATTTTTACATGAACTCAAGTTGAGATGCCTTGACTTTCAAAAGTAAAAATAGGCTTCTAATTGGAAAACCCATTCCATGCCTCGAACCAAAATAATTACAATGTCATGAATGAATTTTATTTTTTTTTAAAGAGAGAAAGATGGAGAAATGCAAAAGTCTTTCCATATCTATCAGGCTGCCTCTTACCAATAACTTGGAAAGTTCCATAAGATTTCTCTGCCTAAGGCCTAAAATGATGACAAAGATCATCAATAAGATGTCAAATGTAATCACACTTGCCAAAAGAATACAGAAAAGGACTTCTAAAAAGAAATTTAAGATTCAAATAGGCATGTAATCTGTTTAGCATTTGGATAGAACAGATTAGGAAGTAAAAAAATATTCTGAGAAAAATCAACAACCACTTCTAATATTGCTTTCAGGAAAACTGTATGGACAAGTTCATCTACCAGAGACGCTACCTTTCAGAAATTTTCAGTTAAACTGGTCTCGTCATAAAATCTCTTAAAATAAAGGCTTGGTTTTGAAACTGGAAAAAATAGACAATATAGACTAGGTCGGCAGTTATTTTTGTCATAACCCTGAAGTCCAATGCCACTACCGTATATTACTATACATTCAACTTTGCTTTATGTTTGAGAACAACTATATGGGCTTAGCAGAACAAGATACAAAACTAAACCACTGCCTCTTATAGCCATCTCAAAGTTGGTCTGGACCAGCACTTCCCAATCAATATTATATTCATTTGAAAAAAGACCTATAGGAGGCAGATTACTACTTTAAAATAATCAGTCTATTATTTATTAATATCAGTGGAGGATATCTTCCAAG
>JANHFT010004221.1:65883-76432 GCA_032467955.1 Pseudoxenodon macrops | reverse complement strand
TTATTTTTCTTTCTTTTTACAACCACAAAACAGTAAAACTTTATCACTGAAATTCTACAACTACACATAAAAATTCAGTAGCATACTTTATTAAAGTTTTTTTTTTACAATAATATAAATCAAGATGTATTATGCTGTCCATAGACTTAGTGTATTTATTTTGCTTTTTTTTTAAAGTATAAAAAATGGAAATTTCAGTCCTGCGTCATTGTCATCTTGGCTATTTTTTTTAAAGTTTTGGCTGTAAAAAGGTTGCCTGACTTTGGTCCTTCTAAAAATTGCATCAATATGGCCATCCTGAGCTCCACAGAGAAAAGTCTGGATATAAATGTAATAAATAAATAAATATGGTTTATTTGCTTGATATAAGTTTACAGTTAACTGTAACACGCAAGTGGTTTTCTCTCCACAAAATCAGGCCATCCTGATGATGAACCTTATATCAAGCAAATATATTAATTATGTATAAAAAGAATTATATTAATTATGTATAAAAAGGATTAAGATTAGTATTAAATCTAGCCGCCAAAATTACTGCAATCACTATTTATACGTAGCTAAAAACTAGCTCAAGAAAACATAATGTTATAGATACACCTAAAATGTATACAGCTAGCAAACATGGTTTGTTTTTAAAGAGACATTCATTTAACTATAGTCCCCTGTTAAAACCATTACGATTATACGAAAATTAACTTACTCATTATGAAAAATCATAACTATTTTACTTATAATCTCTGCAATTCCTCTACACAGGAAGGATGTGTACATTCTACAAGTAGAAATTTAATCATGTGGCATATGTGGATATAATTCATGTTACACTTTTAGATTCAAAATTTAATGCATGCAACCAGTTATAAACAGTCAAGTGTACTGAAATGCCTGTTTAAAATGCAGTCTAAGAAAAGATGACACTTCAGCAGTAATTCAGTATGATGAAGTAAGCTCTTATGAAAGTTCATAAAATAGACCAGTCACCCAAGTGGTTTTTTTAACTCTCATTATTTGACTTCCAAGTTTCAGGAGGTGGCAACCCTTGCCCAACACTGTCTGAGCTTAGAGGCAAATAAAATCAGGCCTGGATCATTCAGAAGAATGAATTACCAAAATATATCAAGGCTGTAGAGTACACCAGAATACCAGAAGAAGTCAATAGCAAACTATTTCCATACTATTACTAAGAAAATTACCTGTAGATGGAGATAGTCATCAAGTTATGCCAATTGCTATAGGTTAGTATGGTCATTAGGTGAGTCACCTCATGATCTGATCTGATCTGATTTTACGATCATGAATCACCATGGTCATTAAGTGAACTACAAGATTGTTAAATGAGTCCAGCATATCCAACAGGTGTTTTCTGTCATTTTCTACTGTAAAACACACCCAAAAGTTGCAAATCATGGTCATGTGACCACAGGATGCTGCATGCATTTAAAAATGCAAGCCGGTTGCCAAGTGCCCAAAATGTGGTCATATGACGGGGCAAGAACAATATTTTCTGATGATCAGACGTGCTTTACAGGCTGTTAAGCATCATTTATAAGGCTGCCATACCTTTGACCAGTTATTAAGCACCCGGTTGTTAAGTGAGGATTACCTGTATATCTACAAAGTCACCAGGACAGAATTCAACTAGAAGGAGATTTGACTTCTCATTCATTTCATGTTTCAAAGAATTTAAAAAATGCAGTAAAAGTATAAAGTGCATGTCAGAATAATTATATTAAGTGGAATTGTTACTTAATACCCTCTGAACTAAATACAGGGTTAAGCAGAACAAGTCTAACAATCCTATAAACTTCTTTCATTTATTAACTCCATTTCAATTAACAGAGGCAGTTAATTAGATTGCCTCAAGCCCAAGAAGTACAGAAAAGCAAAACTTCAGTTTAGAAAATATAAATTAAGAGCTAAATATGGAAAAAATGAATTGATATTGTTCTAATGAGAGAATATAGATTTAAGGACACAGCTGTTTGATCTCTGTTGAGCTATTAAGCCTTTGGATAAGTGAGTTTGCAATATTTAAGAAAATAAACACAGTAAAACCTCATTTTGAGTAAACACTTGTGGAGATACCCATTATTCCCTAAACTCCAATAAATACAAAAGTATGCCACTGCATGTCATTAATGACATAACTGAGGCAATGATATGACTATATAGATGTTATAAAATTAAGGTATAATACTGACATGAAATAAAATCAATAAAAGTAAAATCAATGTAAAATTAACTGCATCATGTAGACAACTTCAGATACAATTGATTTGTCCATTATTTGGTGGTGTGGGGGGAGCCTAAGGGGGAATTTGGTCACGCCACCCAAATGTAGCTGAACAGACTATTATAAAATGAAACATTCATTGTAATAGAAATTTGAATTGAAGATTCTCCTAATTTATATTTGTAACCATTATACAATATGCCTCCATTTCTTATTCAACTTGACTTACTTTCAAAAAAGATAAAGATAAGTAACTATGGATTAGTGAATAAAGCCCAATCTAGACCACAACAGCTAAATTCGTATTACAAGCTAAACTAAAAAGTGATTTGTTGGATTTTGACTTAGTGTGAGAGTCCAGCTTGGGTGTCTATAACCTGATTGCATCAGTACATATTTCCCAAACAATTAGGAAGAAGATAATAAATTACAGAAAAGTGAGGTATAAATCCAGTAGGAAATTATTTGACCTTATCTTGTTATATGACTGCCTATATAACACTAAAAAGTAAATCCTTCATTTTTAATATCTGCAATATAGGATTCTTCTTTGCATGGGAGAATCATTTGTGATTCTCTTAGCACTAAAATTTATTGACCAAATATTTGGCCAATCCTTGCCTTGCCAAACAAGAAGTGCTTTCTCTGCCTTGCATTACTGTCACCCTCGGAAAGGTGTATCTTTTTCCAAACCACTTCCTGCTCAATCTGAAGGACTCTGAACTTCTGCTACTGAATCACGTGGTTGCCCTTTGTGTAGGCAATGATTGTCAGAGAAAAAACAGCACATTCTTCAGCTGGAATTTTTAGACCTTTTGGGGACATGAGAGCAGTGGGACATGGTGGCATACTGCAGGAGGAAGAAGGGCCACCAAACCAATGTATCATTTTTCTGTACCCAAACACGATTCAACCAGTTTACAACAAGGAGCAAGTTCACACAAGTCATTCAAAGCACCAGAGCAGAGTTCACAAGATAGAGCTTATCATCTCAAAGAAGCAAAATATAGGTTTCTTTCCCACACAGGAACCCCACCTTCAACACAGTCTGCTTATTCAGAAATTGTGTACAGGGCAAGCCAGCCTCTTGTAAGTTGTATCACCCAATTTCTATTTCATGTGGATACTCAGGATTTACATAGGCCTCGTAATTAAAATAATGTTGGCGTCTTGGAATTTTAACTGTCCTTTCAAACCTTGCCAAGAGAGAGATATATGGCACAGTACAGTACAAGTAATGGGAGTGGTCAAAGTACACAGTACTTGCTTATCTGCATCACAAACTTAATAGCACATACAAGTGTAGTTGGGTAAATATCTACAACAATAGGCATGCCTTTAAAGCCTCAAAGTAACCAAGTTATGACTCATTTCTGCTAGGCTACTCTGAAAACCAGCTAAAACACAACCTCAAAGTCTTCATTTATCCCAAGTCAAAAAAAGTATTCAGGCAGAAAATGTCAGAAGGGACAATAAAAGGAAAAGCTGTAAGTTTCCACCTTAAAAACAGTGAAACCAATGCAAGTTCCTTCATATAGGCATGAAATTCTGAGAGGAAGAACAAGGATTGCTGAGCTCAGAGTGCCTTTTTGAAAAATTGTTTCAAATATTGTACTTTTAAATTTGTTTTTAAAAATGTATGCTTATTGCAAAGCATCTTCAAAAATCAGGATGTTGTACAGAATTGATGACACTTTTTATTTAACACTGTTAAAGGATGGTAACTTGAATATCTTGGATACTAGGGTACAAGTGTCCTTGAACTTCAATTCAATGGCCTTTACCCCACCATATCAACTATTAATCTTCTCTAAGGGCCACAAAAGCTACCTCATAGATGCCGATTGTAGATGGCATTTACCTCTGAATGAATACTTAGGAAACCCTACCTAAAAACCCAAAACTGTACAATTACTCCCTCTGCCACCACCTCCCTCTCAAAACTACTAGAGACATCTGGTTGAGAGCGACTTTTCACATCCACTTTCGAAGTATAAAGTTCCTTCCAAAATAAACAGGCAGAACCTTTCCGGGTCTCTCTTGCGGGATCCCAGTAACATGGGACACCCTTGTTAAGTTATTTGCCGGCGCTGCTTCCAGCTGGAAGGGCGAGAGAAAGCCCATCCTCCAAACCACTCAGGTAACTCAAGCAGAAGCAGCGACAGGTGTTTCCGCCGTCCTTTCTACCGAGAACAGCGCCCCGTCGGGACACCACCCGTTCCCCCGCGCACACATGGCTTACTCCCTTTCGGGGGGGGAGGTTTAGGGGGCCGCGCGCACCCTCACCTGAGCGCTTCGGAAGCCTGAGTCCCGAGACCCCGACGGAGGAGGGGAGGGGAAAAAGAGGAAAGGGAAACAAGGTGAGGTTGGGCGCTCCATTTTGGCGGCAACGAAACCCGAGTGTTACTCACAGCCATAGCGGGGTCTCTGCAAGGCCGGCGAAGAAGGCTCCTCATAATGCATTCTCTTCGGCGCAGCTGGGAGTTCTATCCAAGCTGGAAGAAACTTCGCGGAATCGCCGCCCCCGTAATCCTCGTTTCCCGGAGGAGCACCGCTGCAGCCTTTAACCGTCCTGTAGCCACCGCCGCCTTTGCTGCTCTCCCAAATGCGGGAACACACACACACACACACACACAGCAGGGGGAGTTGCCTGTTCCTGGCGTCTTCCGCAACAGCCCCAAGGCGGTCTTGCTCGTCGTAGCCGCTCTCGCAATCCCTGCCGACCGGAGGCGCGCGCGTCTCGCCGCGGCGCGCGAAAGAAGTTCAGGGCAGCCTCCCGAGCCTCTCCCGCGGCCTCCAGATAACGCTCGGCCGCTCTTTTACCTGTCCTCCTTACAAGCTGCGCCTTCCCGGGCCAGGCAACGCCGGTGTGTGTGTTTGTGTATGTAGCCGCCTCCCGCGTGCGCTCAGCTCTTTTGCTGAGGGCCCCCCCCCCACCAAAGTAAACTCTTCCTCCACCCCCAGCTCGGCGCCTTTACTCTTTCTCTCTCTCCCCAGCCCCGTTATTTCATCGCCGGGGGTGGTGGCTGAGGCTGCTCCACAGCGACCTCTGCTGCCCGCAACAGGCGAGGCGAACGGGTGGGTCGAGCCCCTTCCTCTCGTCCGTTTGTAATCTGCATAGGCGATTTTGTAGGAGGTCACGGGGAGCTCTCGGCTTTCCGACTTCCCTTCCCCTCGCCTCAGTTCGGCGGTGTGGCTTCTATGGTTTGCTTTGCATGCTGAGCAACACGGGGACACAAGGAAAGAAAATCATTAGGGTGTTTCATCCTATTTCTGTCCCAGGCAGTTGCTCGGTTACACAGAACTCCTTTGGTCGTAACTATTTCACCGGTGGACACCTTTCATAATCTGAAATTATTCGCTGCCAGCCTTCAGACAATTTGTTCACTTAATTAGCGTTGTGGCAGACATAAATTCACATTACAGTTGAGCTCCGGAACGCCTTAAGTGTTTCTAAACATGCATAGATAAGCCTTCATTTACTAGTTTATCCGGCAACTGAAAAAGTGAGGCTCTAACCTGGCGCCCTCTAAATGCTTTCGGTGCCATTGTCCCAAAGGTGCTTTTTTTTTTTCTAAAGGCAACTGGACTGCTTTTTTTTTTTTCCTTGGAGGAAGACGTTTCGCTATTGATTTGGGGTAAAACAAACGCTCACCAATCTTGACATGCCTCTGATCACAATCACAGCTTGATAAGAATGTTCCAGGGATGTGCTTGATAACCATCCACCTAATCTGTGGTCTTTCTTCTGCTTTCCTCAGCTAAATCAAGCATAATTACCTATTCTAGTGCATCATAGATTCATCCACCCACACAGACCATATGTGATACCAATTTCCATAGCTACTAGCTAATTTGACCATTAGCCATGTATTTAGAGATAATGGAAAATTAAACCCAATACATCTGGACGATATGAAATCGGAGCTTGAGAGTAAGAACTACTAAAGTCAACAATACTGATTTTGTTTCAATAGACATATTTGATGTAGACTGCAGAGAACAAATATATAATTATTTAGAAATCAGAAAATATGTTTTTCAAAACCTGCCTGTCATGTAATATAATTATATTAATTGCTTTTAGAAATTAAGCCTGGATTTAGTTTTGAGAAAATAAGAATGTATGGTCCTGCCTGTAGAACAGTCATTAATTAGAATGATGTATTCTATTAATTAGCTGTTCTTTTTGTTTATTTTGCTTTTGTTTGGCATTATAATCCATCTTGGATATCATGCTAGTTGTCTTTGGTTTCTTAAGCATAGATTAAAAATAAATCATAATTGGCTGATTCAATTTTTTAAAATTAGGAAAAATAACGATTATATTATCAATTGGCATGATTTGGCCCTGGTAGAACCTTAAAATACTTCATTCTGTTAGTGTTAAAAACAAGAAACAAATACTAGTTTGTAGACTAACTAGCTAGTGAATTATAATGAATAATCAAAATAAAATGAGATTATGCTGAATCCATAGGGGAGCAGCTGAAGTTCATACAATGGTGCTTCATTGTTACACTGAACACAATCATGCTGCTGCCCAAACAGTAATGATGGTTGTTGTAGGATTGCAGCTTTAAACTAAAATATACCTTGTTAGAAATAATCATCTAGGGCAGTGGTTCTCAACCTTTCTAATGCTGTGACCCCCATCGACCAGAACCGCGATGGCAGCCCCTGAGAGGGGGGGCAGTGCGCGCAGACACAGATGACAGTCCCAGTTTTGCTTTCATCCCCCCCGGGCGAGAGTGTGGCGGGTGGGCGGGGCCTCCACTTTGGCACGAAAGGAGGCAGGAGCAGCGTGGGAGAGGCCGGCAGCTTCTGGCGGGGCTGCAGTGCCTCTTCCAGGTGGCAGGTGTGGGGAGGGCACCAGGGGTGTTGCTGGCCTTGGAGGGTAGTCCAAAGGAAGGGCCACCTTCTGCGCCCGTCCCGGGGGACTCTGGACCCCGAGATCCCTGGCGGAGCCCCTTGGGGCGATGGGCAGGAAAATTGGCAAGCTTGGCCCTTTCCTCGGGGGGGGGACCATCGGGGCTACCTGGGCAGAGAGTCCCCAGCCTAGGTTAACATCACATTTTGCTGCCCTTCCGATCCTGGCCCTTCCTCCCACTCCTGCCAGGGTGAGGCAGCCATGTTTCTTCCCGGGGCCCGATGAAGTGGTGCAGATCAAGGCACTGCTGGCAAGTTCGGCCTGCTTCACTCTACCCCTCCCGCTTTTCTCAGCCAGGGTCCAGGCGAGGGCTGGAGCGAAGCCTCCTCCTGGGGGGCAGCAGGGGGGAGGACCTTTCCTCCTTGCGTGCTGCCACCCAAAACTTTGCTCAGGATCCCGGGACTCGCTTTCCCCAAAGCGGCTGAAAGCGCTGCTTGTCTCTGCCTCGAGGCTCCCAGGTGGCCTCTCGGTTCCTAAGACCATCGGAAATATGTGTTTTCCGATGGTCTTAGGCGACCCTTGTGAAAGGGTCATTCGACCCCCAAAGGGGTCATGACCCACAGGTTGAGAACCGCTGATCTAGGGAAATAAGATCAAGGAACACATATTCTTGTTAACCAGACAAATGAGTTTTGGCTCTCATCTGAATACAATACTTTATCACTCTGTCAATAGTTATTGACATCTGCCTTCTCCAAGTAAATCTTTCAGTAGGTTTTGAAAATGATTACTTAAGACATATTTGGGTGGGAGAAGTTGAATCATTAATCCAAGAATAGAATAGAATTATAAGAAATATTTGGAAACAAGAAAAAACAAAACAGGACAAGAAAAAATGGACATGACATTCACATGATTTTTACATTCAAAGGGTTTTCTTTTAGTGTGACTATACCCACTGACTCCAGAACTTAGTTAAAATCTGAACACAAGACACAGGTTGAAAGTATTTGTAACAAGCCTTGTCTATTTTCTGTGGTCTAGACTGGAACCATAATCTCAATTTTAAACAAACCATAGTTTGGATGCTTGCTGTTTGGACAGAGGATCTTCAGTATAGCTTTTCCACATATTTTAGTGTACCCCCATTTTTCTTTAATGCAATACACGTCTGGAGACAATGTACCGTTATATACTTTTGCAGGTCAACAACAGACGGATTTCAGCAAAAGATCAAATATTTCTTGCATGTAGGATTTTGATAGGTAAGATTTCTGAATTTCCATCTGTACTGCTATGGATTGAACTAATTACATGCATGCATATATATGGTTGTACCTAAATCATATAACAGTATCTATGATAAACTTGACAATTTTATGGTATAATTCACTGTTACAATGGAAGCTGTCCCACACTGAAGAGATGAAGATTATTCAATATTGCTTTGGGAGTTGTCAATCTTGCTCCTTCCATTTGTGTTAATGCTGTAATTCCTAGAATTCTCTGCCATTATGCTGCTCTGGTGATTCTAGAAGTTGCAGTCCTTAACATTCTTTGAGTGGAAATTTAAATTTTCTAAACAGTTCAATATGCAGTTAATTCTTCGTTCTGATCCTCTTGAGTCAAATAAACAAATCTGTAAAATCACATTTGGTAGAAGATCTCAATAAGCTCCAAATATAAGCATACAATGGCAGAGTGTACTTTTGAATCCAACAGACTTTCTACTGCCAGTCTACTGGATGATAGACTGATTTCCATAAGAAATTTTCCGTATGCACATGTTTTATTAAAATAATGCATATATGTAATCTCTGCCCCTCTCCCATTTGTATTTTTAAAAATCTTTGCACAGTTTTTGTATGTCACTACTGAAGACATTTTTCAAAGTAGAATGGTCATGCTTCCTCTCATGTTTTTTTTCAGAAACATTATGAAACACCAAAAGAGGAACTGAAATATATTTGAAAAACATATATAACCCAAAACATATATTACTTAAACAGAATTTTAAAATCGAAGGGCCCAGAGAGTTTGCATTTAGAAGCTACTCTTGGTTGAACTCTTATTAAGTATTTTAAATAAGAATGAAACAAATGATGAAAGTTAATAGCATAGTTTGTTGCTGCCATGTCTCTGGACTACTGTTGTTATTACAATACACTTGTTTTATTGTGCTAAAATTGTGCATTTGCATTTTAGAAATGTTTACGTTTTTAAAATAAATGCCTTCAAATTATATCAAATGAAAATGTTTTGCTTTGATTATATCATAGGAGTAAAGCAGTGGCTTTGTACTGAAAAATCATTTGTTTGCAAAGGAGTCAGACCAGGGGTGAAATTTTGAGTAGTTTGGAGAAGTGGTAGCAGAAATTTTGAGTAGTTTGGAGAACCAGCAAATACCACCTCTGGTTGTCCCCAGAGTGGGGAGAAAATGGAGATTTTGCAATATCCTTCCCCCAGGAGTGGGAATGAGGATTTTGCAGTATCCTTCCCCTGCCACACCCATCAAGCCACGCCCACAGAACCGGTAGTAAAAAAAATTGGATTTCACCATTGAGTCAGACAGTTATATTTTAAAAACTGCTCTTTTATCCCATGATACATACAGTGTGAAAATTCACTTAATGATGACCTTCAAATATCAAAAAGAATGTTGTGATGCTTTTTGTCAAGCAGTTGATTAAATCTAAGTTTCAAAACAGGAGACCGGGATTGTTTTGCTACACAAATATTTATACAAATTACTATATGTTTTCAAATTTATTTATTGCTAAAGGGCACAGTTATATATACGGTACTTACTAGGATAGATAGTGCTTTAGTCAAAGCACTATAGTTAAATAAGCCATAATTCAGCATAATCTGTAACTAAAAGTCAATATTTACAATGCTGTTTTTTTTCTTATTCATGAAATAAAATGAAAAGCAAATTAAGACCCTCATATAAAATCATAGCTAGCCTAATTACAATTATTGCAGTGCAGTATTTACTTGCTATTTGTTTGTTTGCTTTTGGTTGTCTTCTCTGAAATGATCAAATTTAGGAAATTGATAGTTTCATTTGCAAAGACGGTCTCTGCATGATGCATATTCAGGAAAAAGGCTTTTAAGAGTATAAGAGTATAAGAAATGTACATGAACATTGAAAGATGGCATTATTTCATCTGACTCATTTCACATTTTCTCACATTAAAATTGCTATGTTAAATTGCTCTAATTGAAGTGTATACAACTGTCTGTAAGGAAGGAGAAACCTCCGTTTCTGTTCCCTGATCTCCTTGGGAGAATCTTTAGAATAATTAATTTAACCAATTTTATTTATACCCAACATTCAGGAGCTAAAGACAGCTACATGCAGGGGTGGGCTGCTGGGGGTTCACAGGGGTTCGGGAGAACCTCTAGCTAAGATTCTGTGCAGTTCAGAGAACCCCCAAATCCCA
>JANHFT010004220.1:45261-60846 GCA_032467955.1 Pseudoxenodon macrops | reverse complement strand
CATTGGGCCATTTTTCACCTTCTGGAGGCTACAGGGAAGCCTGCTGAACCCTCTGAAGGGTGAAAAATGGCCCAATGGGGGGGGGGGGTTTGCGCACACGCATATGCAGTGCAGTGTGTGTGTGTGGGGGGGAATTGTGTGACAGCACACGTGCACACGAGCTGCCATTTTTGGCACGCAAGAAGAAAAAGGTTAGCCATCACTGGTATATAGTGTCAACATGTTGGAATTTATTGTAGGGTAAGCTGCTTGGAGAAACCAAATTATTAAGAGAGAGAGGCATAACAAAAATGCATTAAGCTTGCTGTTTAAAAAATTAACTATATGTTTAATTCATCTGATGACTCATGTTCAAGGCATGAGAGTATATTTTTTCAAATAATGTCAGACAATGATAGAAAACAATAAATAGTACAGAGAAGAAAGGAAAAGCCATAATACAGGCACTTAACATTTTCAAGAATAAACTATTAAACTCATAAGTGTCTGGAAGCAGGGGAATTCATATTTTTCCTGGCCTGATACCAAAAATGTATCAGTATAGATTCCAGGTGAACATTTTTAGGGAGGAAATCTCATCATTGGTAAACTAAAACTGGAAAACTCTTTCCTTTTTAACCCCCACCCCGAACTGCCCTAAAGAATCCCACAGATACAAATGAGTTTTGCAAAGAGCAGAATATCTTAAGTTAGACATTCCTGGAAACAAAATGTTACTCTGCCTAAAATTGCCCCTCCACAAAAGATGGAAAGTTTCTCGAAATGTGGAAGCAGTTCAAAGAAAACCTAGTTGGGTTTTTTCTCCCCACCCTTGGTTTTAGCATTCTTTAAAAATACAGTCAAATTACTGATGGTGGTGGTAGCATGCAACAATAATTTGCTGAACTCCCAGTGTTGTGGGACACTAAGGAAGATATGAACAAGTCCACCAATTCCTAAATCAACAGCCAGGTGCCCAGGAGAAGCCACAATAACATCACCTGCTCTAACAGTATATGGGAAGACCTTGGGAAACAGGAAGAAGAGTCACAGATTAAACAATCATCTCACAAAAGTAATTTCAGCCCACAGAAGGAAAAGGGGAATATGAAGCATCTCAGAAAAGATCCTCCCTAATTTTCTGGAAAGTAAAAATAAAGAAGGGGAGAAATATGATCAGACTTACAAGATTCTGTTATTCTATCCTAATTGTGTGTGCTTCTTGTCTGGACTTCCTTGAAGACCTGACATCTACATCATTATATCATTGCACAATGGTGAAATCATTTGCATCTAATGTTGCAGAATTATGTAATGTCTGTGTTTGTAACATAATTTGTTTTAATGACATAGTGACTTAACCTTTTTGTTTTTTAGGCTACAGAGAGGAGTCCTTGCTTTTCCTATGGCAGCAAATGTTATTTTGTGCTCTTGTCTGTTTTTATATTCTTTCAGACCTCTGCCATGGAAAATGTTCTATGAACAGTGTTTTAGAGAATAATGCTGTTCTTTTTAAACTCAAATTATTATCTGTCCTACTCCAGACTTAACAGGTTTTTAAGAGAGACTGTTCTGAATTATTTAACTTTGGTTGAGGTGGAAGACAAATATTTAAAACAGATAGAAATAGCGAGTCTAAGGTAGTTATATCTTCTAGACAGAGGTGGGCTGCTACAGGTTCAGCCAGGTTTGTTATGGCCGGTTTGGCGAACCACCAAATCCCACCCCTGGGTGGCCCCGTCCACACCACCCTGCCCCTCCCAGGAGTCTCCACAGGGCCCGGTTTGGATGTGCGGTAAGTGCAGGGCTCGTGCGGAGGGTTGGGAAGAGGGAAAAATGGGCCTTCTAGAAGTTCTGGAAGTCTGAAAATGGGCCTGTTTCTGGCCTCCAGAGGGCTTCTGGAGCCCAGGGGAGGCAGTTTTCACCATCCCAGAGGCTCAAGGAAAGCCTCCAGAGCCTGGGGAAAGTGAAAAATGGGCCTCCCTGAAGTTCTGGAAATCCAAAAATGGGCTCATTTCTGACCTCTAGAGTGCCTCTGGAGCCCAGGGGAGTCAGTTTCCCCATTTCAGAGGCTTGAGGAAAGCCTCCAGAGCCTGGGGAAGGTCGAAAATGCCCCCCCACCATGGTGCAGGAGGCTGACTAGGCCACGCCCACCATGGCCATGCCCACCCAGCAACCAGGCAGAGAACCCGTTGCTGAAATTTTTGAATCCCACCCCTGCTTCTAGAGCAATGTATTTTCAAACTTGCTAATGCTTTAAATGTGTGGACTTCAAGTCCTAGAATTGTGAGACTTGAATTCCACACACCTTAGAGTTTCCAAGTTTGAAAAGTACTGCTCTAATATTTGGTGTAGTTGTCTGAAGAGAGAATATCATGTAATGTTTAGTGCATAATATGACATACTGTATCATGTAGTGTACTAAACATCCATTGCAAATGGCAACTGCTGGTAGAACTAAACTGACTTAGAAAAAGCTAAATACAGTTGTATTTAGGTAAGAACCTGGATAGGAGACCACCAAGAAGTAGGATTGTAGGTTATACTCAGGAAATCCCAGGAGAAGTCAACATCAAGCTATTTCCATATTCTTGCAAAAAAACAACAACAACAACATGAATTTACCAGGATTAGTCTTTTTGCCTCTTTAATAAAGAAAAACAACATACCGGTAATTGGTGTCATTTTTCTAAATAAACTATTCAGACTTTAATGCAGAAATGTCGCTTGTATGGAAATTAGAAAATGAAAACCCATCAGGCCCACCACAGCCAGCAATGCTTTATTTAAATACATTTAACGTCAACCGAACTTTGCATAGGAAATGAAGCGAACCGTTTCCTAATCCCATTCAGTTTGCTAACAGTGGACTCTTTCTCTGAATGACAAAACAGGGCTATTCAAACACAAAGTTGAGATGGAAGAAACCCAAGCTTTGTAGAAATATAAAATGACTTTAAGAGAAAAGAAATGACCCCCCCAAGGTATAAGAGAGAAAAAGCAGAAGTGTTATATCGAGAACTAACTGAGCTTCAAGGCTGCAGAATTCTGGATGATCATGGAAATGGGGGAAAAAACAACAAGAAAAGGGAAGCAGTTTTTATGGCACTGATCATTCTGGAACAAAATATAGATGACTTGACCCTTAATAAAAATATTCCATCCTATGCTATTCCATTGAAAACCCAGATATCATCCTTAAGTACAGATTGTCCTCATTTCCCAACGGTGACTGATGATGTTTTTTCACATTTAAGGACTGGTGCAGCATCCCCATGGTCACATGATCAAAATTCAGTATGCTTGGCAATTGGCACGTATCTACGACGGTTGCAATGTCCCAGGGTCACATGATTACCTTTTGCGACCTGACAAGCAAAGTCAACGGGGAAGCCAGATTCACTTAACAACCGAGTCACTAACTTAACAACTGCAGTAATTCACTTAATACCTGTGGCAAGAAAAGTCGTAAAATGGGGCAAGACTCACTTAACAACTGTGTTTGCAGACCAGTGAAAATGTTGGTCTCAGTTGTAAGTTGAGGATCCTTAAATCCTCCTTTTCCATCCTTTGTTTATCTCATCGCCTTGAATATTTCACAGGAGAAAAACTAGACAGTCTTTTTGTCACCAAGACTCCTTCCACCATTTTAAACTGATGTTCACTGTAATCATCTCCTTTCTGACTGCAACCTCGTGCCAAATCTTACATTCATTTAGGAAAAGAATGTCAAACTCGTTTCTGTGGTTGGGGAGTTATCAAACTAACCAATGAATTTCCCTTGATTCAATGGTGTCTTGAACCCCTACATTTTCGAATGCATAATTCCACGCAACTCGACTCCAATGGAATCGGGTAAGAAGGGGTATAAATACGGTAGTAAATAAAATACTTGCACACAATTATATTGTATTTGCAAATCAAAGAAGTGCAGCATCCTTTAGGAATTTTTAAAAAGAAGCCTACAGTGAAAGATATAATTGACGATGGTGTACTCAGAGCCCTGAGAATACCTAAAATAAAAGATGCCCTGGGTAGCCTTTCAGTCCTGTCTTGCTATGCTTTCTGCTAGTCAACAGTTGCCTTTTTAATAAAAACAAAACAAAATAAAAAGTTACTGCCCAGGCTGAATGAAGCATCCTGCCCTTGCTTTCCATCCCCTGCTCACAGGACTGCAAAGCTTCCCTTCCCTTTATTTTTTTAAGAGGATGTTTAAGTTACAAGCTGGAAACATTGCTGTGTTGTTTCTATAAAGCTGACCTATCAGTTCTTCCTTGCTACACAGTTCCCCTGGAGCTAGAGAGGAAGTAGGAACAAAAGAGCAACTTTTTCCCTATTACTCTGCTTGTAGCATCAGAGCTATGATGATAAAGAAGGGGGGGAAAGAAACAAGAAGGGGTCTGCTTTAGTGTCAAAGGAGATACCCATGTTTCCCTAAAAATAAGACTGAGTCTTATGTTAATTTTTGCTCTAAAAGATGCACTAGGGCTTATTTTCCGGTTAGGTCTTATTTTCAGGGAAATACAGTACTAAATGTGTCTGTCTTGTGGATGATCTTAACTGGGGTTTATTTTTGGGTTAGGGCTTATATTACGAGCATCCTGAAAAATCATGTTAGGCCTTATTTTCTGGTTGGGTCTTATTTTTGGGGGAAGCACAATTAGAGTGGGAAGGAGAGAATGTGAAGGCTGTTATGTGTTGTGTGGGAAAGCCAAGGAAAGGCATGGGGACTAGTCAGAAGGGAGTAACCCCCAAAAGGAAGAGCAGTCACTGGTGGAGCGGTCCAATCATTCAGTGAGCCCTGCCTTCCTTGCGCAGATAAAAAAAAGGCAAGATGTAGGGGAAAGAAGACTAATCAGTTCAAAGGCTGGACTGAACACCAGGCTGTTGTATTACCAGCTTACTGCAATTTGTACTGGATTTCTGAAGTTGGCTTAAGAAAACTGGAAGCAGCCTGGCAGACAAGCAGCTTAAGTTGATCTGCAGAATTGTCCTAAAACTGAAGAAACCAAGATCTAAATCTGTACTCAGTGAAGAAAGCTCCCTGTGGAGCTTTGGACCAGTCCTTGACTTTATGTCCAACTTATCTGGGGGAAATGTTATATTGGGGATAACATTGGGTGGGGCAGGGGAAATATTATATACATAATCTTGAACTCCTGGATGTAGGATACCATGAAGCCAGTTGGTTCCTTAACTCCTCCTTAGATAGGCACAACCGGTCTTTGAGTTCTGACAGATTCTGATAGATCCTAATTGCTTAATTTCAAGAACAACTGAACAGTTAGACATGTTATTCTGATGTGACCACAGATAGGGCAGCCTCGTTTCTGATGTATCACAAGAGTGATCAATTTTCTTTTCCAAAGAACTTTTTAAACGTCTGAGAATCAGCGTTAGGATTTTCAGGAGTCCTTTGCAGTCATCCGGACTCAGATACAGTAGACCGATGCAGTGTTAAACTATAAAACTATAGTTTATATAGTTTTATAAACTATAAAACAAATCACATTTTAGGCTAGGACAAAATGCTAGCCGGGCCATTTTCTGCTGGAACTTTTTCTTTCTTTCTTTGCTATACTATGTACTTGGCTTCAGTTGATGTTAAATACATTAAACAATGACTTAACTGAATTAATAGGTAGTATTTACCTTACTTTTGGTAGAGTTTCTTAAACTGTCTTATATTGAGGCAATATAAGGAAGGTAATTCTGCCTCTCAAAACACTAATTCCAGATACATGTTACAGAGTAAAATAAGAATCAGGACCTCTCTCTACACACACATGAAAATTTTCATTTATTCTTTTTGCCTCCATTTCCAAATTAAAGTCATGCATGGTTTTTCAAGCCCAATTCCCAGCCCAGAGGACAGTTATCTTGGGATTCCCCCCCACCCCCATTCATCTTGCACTGCAACAGTGAATTCCTCCCATTTTCAAATAATTGCTCTGTCATATATGCATGTATGTGCTTCTCTTACCAGATTCTGGGGTTCCCACGTAGACTGAGCCACAATGTTATTTTAATTGTGTGAATCCAGCCCAATGTCCCTGGGTCTATGAAGGAGTGGAATGCTAGATGATTTAGGCATGCAGAACTGTATAAGGGCTCATGGGCTTGTGAAAATATAAGTGTGTGCTTCAACCTCACCTAGTTTTGCTAACTTTGCTGCTAGATTTGGCATGTAGTTCCCAGAATGCAAGTCTCTAAGAAAGTTTTCCTATCTGTTAGGACCCAGAAACCAGATCCACACATGAAGCTCCATTAGCTACTTTGTTGTTTATGCCTATTTCACAGGAATCTTCCCAGACTGGCAGTTGCTTCTGGAGCAGTCTAGATAAGGTTCAATGGCTTTCGGGAGGTGGGAGGTAGGTCTTGCTCTCTTATACCTACATAAGGATTCCAGACTAATTCCCCACTTGACTCTTTCCCCTGCATCAGCCCGTCTCTCTCTGACAGTGTCCCTGGAGTAAGCAAAAGATCTGAAGATGTGGTAGAATCTGACACTGAGTTGAGTGGAGGAGTGAAATGACTGATTAGCCTTGAGTCCCTTGTGGGGAGGAAGAAGCTGAATGGAGATTCTCCCCAAACGTTGCAGTATTTATCCAATAGTTATACAGTGTGTGCTTGATTCTGGCAAGATTCATGTCTATAGGCAAGCATCAATAAATATACCACTCGGATCAGCTCATTTGGGTAGTTTCTTGTGCTTGACAGAAATTTTCAAAGCTCACCGTCCCTTTGATCCTGAGGGTATGACGTAAATTTATTCAAAAATAAGCTCAAAAGGAAATTAAGACATTTCTGCTCAGTGGTTGTATAATCTAATTTACATAACATTTTTTAATGAATTTGACAGATCCCAACCCGCAATTTACAGGTTCATATTTATTTGTTCCAACCTGTTCTTATCCTGCAAGTCCTTCAAATATGATCTATTTATGTCTTAAGCTAGAACCCCTGTAAAACAGGTTGATTTCTTCTAAGTACGCTCTTGTTTCTGATCTTAATAGCAACAAGCACATTTTAGTGAAAGAAATGATGAAACAAAGGTCTATGGTGCTTTGCAAAAACCATATGGTGCTATGCAAAAAAATTGTACCATACATCAGCGGAAGGCACTAAGATGGATCATTTCCTGGTAGGCTCTCTTATTGGGGTATTTGTAAGAGGATTGGTAATTCCATCTTGTTAACTGATGCTATACCTATTTAGTTTCTCAAATTCCAGATTATCATCTTTGTTGTTAATCCCTTCCTAAGAAATGTTTCATTGTCCTGATGGAATGAACAGAGTTTCATTTTGAAATTTGTAACACACATAAAAGGGCACAGTAAATAGAGATGACTCTTAGCATGTAGTCTTGGTTTGGTACAACACCAGCAACCATCTTGCTAATGTATGTCAGGCCAAGTTATATCATCTTCTGATCTGCTTCATTTCAGATGTATCAATGACAAAAATGCTCATCGGTACTACGTCAGAAGACCATTCTGGAAAGTCGTGGATTTCACTGCATTGCATTCAGTTAGTTTGGGACTTCTAGAATGTTGCAAGTTGTTGACAAGGGAGAATCTTGGATAAATTGTGGGAACAACACAAATGTGGCAGTTCCCAGCAAGAATGGTGTGCAGAAGCTCCTCAAAAGAGGGAAAATGCTTCCCAGTTGTATGCCAGAGGCAGCTGTTGAACTGAGTCCAGAAAATCACATCATGGGCCAGTACAGCCACTAAGCAAGGAAGGAGTCAAAATGCATTAAGAAAGCCATTGTAGCAGAGGGAAAAAATCCTAGCTTAGACAAAAGTCTATTATCACAGAAGCCTAGAGAACATACAATTCAAAAGACTTATTGTGTGTTTTCCATAGTAACAAATAAATGAAACTCCTACATAACCAAACCCAGCAACTGCTAGTGAATTAATCTTTCAAATACCATTATCCATGCATATTGTACAGTATACTGATTTTTTATTAATGGGAAGCCTGAATCAGTGAAGCTTATCCTAGAATAGCAGCCGTGAGCACCAATGTGCCCAAAACCTACCACGTTGCTCGCCAGGTATCCTGGCTGGCTAACTTTTTATAATTAAACAGGACATTAACGTGCTACAAACAGAATCTAAAATTCAAATTTGACTTTGGATCCCATGTAAACCCCAGAGGTAATCTTATTAAATAAGACGACGGATAATGTAGCACTAGAGTTTCATTTCAAAAAATTTTCCACATGTGTCAGAAACAAAAACAGGGAAGCAACTTTAAGTTATAGATAGCATCCTGAAAGGTTGAAGGGGAAAACGAGGAACAATCTCACTAGTTTTGCTTTCTGGTTAATATTTGTGATTGGCCACACTAGTTTCCACCACCTGTGAAGTGTTCATAAAATGCTTTCACATGTGCTCACTGGTCCACTGGGCATGTCTGAACTAATCTAAAAGTTTTGCTTTTGGGCCTTTTGAAATTTGGCCAGGTTTTTAATAACTCTCTTATTTTTGTAGTCCAGGTTCATGTTTCTCAACCTTGACATCTTGAAGATGTTTGCTGCCTCATATATGCTGACTGAGGAATTCAAGGAGTTGATGTCTACACATCTCCACCAGGGGTAGGTTCTATTTTTTTTAACTACTGGTTCTGTGGCCGTGGCTTATTTTGTGGGCATGGCTTGATGATCATGTGACTAGATGGGTGTGACCAACTCCACGGCAGGCGGGGCAAGAATATTGCGGACGGGCAGGGCCAGCGAGCGAGCGGTGACTGGGCGCGCGGGACGGGGGGGAGTGAGTTGAACCGGCTTGGGGACGTGGTGTTCAGGCTGCCGTTACTACCGGTTCAGCGAACTACTCCCTAGGTTTACTACCTACTCTATAGAACTGGTCCGAACCAGTAGGAACCCACCTCTGATCTCCACTGATCCAAGTGAATAACATGAACAAGTTTCTCATGATCCTACTTCTGGAAAGTTTCACTATTTTTAATCAATCAATTTATTTAATTAATTTAAAGGACATAATGCACATGGATATAATTACAGATAGTCTTCAACTTACAACCTTACGTTTACCAATCATTCGGAGTTACAAAGGTATTGAAAAAAGTGACTTATAAGGTCCTCGCACTTATGGCTGTGCATCATCCCCAGTGTCACAGGATCAAAATTCAGGCACTTGGCAAATCATCATTTTTGACCTTCCCAGCAGGCTTTCAATAAGCATAGTTAATGGGGTAAGCCGGATTTAGCTTATTGACAGCATGATTCCCTTAACAACGGAAGTGATTTGCTTAACCATGGTGAGAAAGTCATAAAATCAAGCGTGACTCACTTAACAACCGTCTTTCTCAGTAACGAAAATTCTGATCTCAATTGTGGTCCTAAGTTGAGGATAATTTGTACTGCTCCTGATAGGAAGATGGTATTGAGTCTATCTGTTGGACTGGCTACTCCAGGCGTGTGAGAGTGCAAGAAAAACCAGGAGAGGCTGTTGATCTCTGGGTTTTAATGCTGATACAAACCCGGTATTACATCAATACCGAACCAAAAAACGGGATAAAGTCATTTAAACCAGTCAAGCTATGCCCCCCCGCAAGCTACCATCTGGCGTCTGTTACCTGCCCCCCTCAGCTGTTCAACAGCTTGAGTTTAAACCGCCTGCGCCTTCCCTCACGCGCCAGCGGTTGTGATGTCATCCATCATCACCAGGAAAGCCAGGCCCGACCTTATTCATGCCACTTGCCGCCCGCCCGTCCTCCCGCCTAGCTCCGTCCGGCTGAGTTTTGTCAGCTGATTGCTGATTCTCCCCCACCCTCCAGGTGTATGTGTCGAACCCTGGACTGGGCTCGATACTATCACTGACTATTCATTGAACATGCTATTTATGAGATAATGACTTCTACATGATAGCATATGGAATAATACTGGGCAATAGAGCGCATTACAAAAAAGTCATTTACAAGAGCACTTTTCCACACATGAGGGCTGTGTTATTCCAGACTTGCCAGCTCAATTTTTCTTTGTCTGGTTTTCTCTATCTCAATCCGGATGCCATCAGCAATGGGTTCTGGCTCTGATAGGTTGGATGACCTCAGACTGAACACCAAACAGATGTCCAACATAAAGCAAGGACAACTGAATGCGTTGTTTTTTAGCATGGTCACTTTCCTGAAGACAGAAGACCTGTCTTTCTGCTGTTAACTCTTCTAGTGCTTCCTGCAGTTTTAACTTGCCAGTGCCGTTCTTGCTTTCGTTCCATGTTGAATGCCAGACCTCAAAATGGTTAGAAACCATTTTTCATCTGTCATGTAAGGGAGGCCACGAATAAAAAATTGTATTGTCATACTAAGCAAACTTCATTTGCTTGAAGTGAGAAAGGGGCAGGGATTAATCGAAGTCCTAAATTCGAAAATAAAAAAACCTGTCAAATACGTCACTTGTCATGATATAATTTAGATAAAACGTCCAAAAACTCTACGGTACATCTGTCTTTCAAACATACATGATTTTGGAGTTAATTTTAAGTCTGCTGCCAATTAAAGAACACGCCATGTCGGAGATTGAAAGTTTTCACGCTATACTATAGTTTCCATGAGTCACTGGGAAGGCATTAAATACATTAAAAAAAAAATTTTTTTTTATCTGTAGCATATCTGACACACACTTGGGTTAAGCTTAGTTGCACTGCTAAGTATGTTTTCCTAAAAATATTAGGAAAAAAACGTAGCCTTTTCTTCCTAGCTTAGATTGTGCTATGGAAATAGGTTTTCAAATGCTGCCTGTCATGTATTAGCCATGGCTGCTGCTGGATTTCTATATGTTGTACAATTCAAACAGCAATATAAGAAATCTGATCATTTAAAACAGGGGTGTCAAACTCGATTTCATTGAGGGCCGCATCAGGGTTGTGTTTGACCTCCTCGGGGGTCTGGGGGGAGCATGGACAGGTCAATGTCATTCATTTAGGGGAGCCCTCTGGCGGCCTGACCACATCTGCCAGGGAAAATGGGCTCCCGATGTCTGTTTTCGGCTGTGACGGCTTCTTGCAACCATCTGCCAGTGAAAACAGAGCTCAGGTGGGCCACGCATGGCCATCCCGAGCTCTGTTTTCACTGGCAGAGGCACTGCGGGCCAGTCCTTCGCTATTTCCAGGGCATCCCGGTGGGCCAGATCTAAATACCACGCAGGATGAATCCAGCAAACGGCCCTTCAGTTTGACACCCTTGATTTAAAACATATATATAAATCTGCTTAGCATGAATGTCGAATAGTAATTAAAACAGAAACTCTTGCCCTCCAGATCATGCAGAGTAAATTTCTCACAATCCTTTGTCCCAAAGGTGTTTTTTCAAAAGGCAACTGGACTTTGTTTTTCATTGAAGATGTTTAGCTTCTCCTGCAAAAAGCTTCCTCAGTTCACTTCTATTGAATAACAGAACAACAGAGTTGGAAGTGATCTTGGAGGCCTTCTAGATCAATTGCCTGCTCAGGCAGGAAACCCTATACCCATGATGGCAAACCTATGGCAAGCATGCCAGAGGTGGCATGCAGAGCCCTCTCTGTGGGCACGCATGCCGTTGCCAGCTGCTCTTCTGGGTTCAGTTGCATGAATGCTTGCCGAACAGCTGGTCCGATATGCATGCATAATGGCCAGCTGCTCTCTTCCAGGTTCCAGTGTGCATATGCATATTTAAATATTTGCAGCTGCATCTTAAATAGCACTAGCCCTAGCACTTAGACCAGTGATGGCGAACCTTTTTCTTCTTGTGTGTCAAAAATGGTGGTGTCTGTGCGCATACGAAAAACGCCCCTACGGGCAAACCAGAAGTCATTTCCAGTTTGACCATTGGGTCGTTTTTTTACAGGGCAGCACCTCACGTGCCCTCAGAAATGGCTCTGTGTGCCACCTATGGCACGCGTGCCATAGGTTTGCCATCACTGGCCTATAGGCTAATCAATAAAGTTAACTAACTAACTAACTAACTAACTAACTAACTAACTAACTAACTAACTAACTAACTAACTAACTAACATAAGACCTCAAGAGATGACTGGAGCTACCCTTCTTTCAAGAATCTTTCACTGACGACTGAATTTGCATAAATAAATAAATGCAGGTACTGTCAGGTGCAAGAAATCAGGAACCAAGATTATTCAAATGAGTGCAGCAGGTTTATTCCATGCTACCTCTAAACAAGAATCCGAAGTACTAACGGTCAAGACGAATTAGTGGTAGATAAGAGTCAACGGAATTCAAGGTGGGCTGGACTTAGATCTTTTGTGGATGCCAAACTGATGACGTCTTTGACCTCTCCCTCAGGCTCAGCATTACATGTAGTCCTTGTCTTACAATCACTGGTTTAATGACTATTTGAAGTTACCACAGCACTGAAAAACGTTTTTCACACTTACGACCATTGCAGCATCCCATTGTGATCAATATTTGGATGGCAAGAAATGTCATAAAATGGAGCAAAACGCACTGTCATTTAGCAACAGACATGTTGGACTCAATTGTGGTTGTAAGAAGGGGATTATCTGTATACAAAGTGAAACAATTCAACTCTTTAGCCAGTAATAGAAATGGTACAGGAAGACTTGGCCATGTGGCTTAGCCTGGTTTTTGAAGAATGGCACTTGCTAGGAAATAAGGTCCTTTTCCTGCTAGATGGTGGCGATTATATTGGATTGATGTAAATCTCCTCCACAAGACTGTGGCAGCAATAAGGGTCCTATTACTGATTGCATTAAAGGGACACGGTGGCTCAGTAGCTAAGACACTGAGCTTGTCGATCAGAAAGATTGGCAGTTCGGTGGTTCGAATCCCTAGCACTGCATAACGAAGTGAGCTCCCATTACTTGTCCCAGCTTCTGCCAACCTAGCAGTTCGAAAGCATGTAAAAAATGCAAGTAGAAAATTGGGACCACCTTTGGTGGGAAGGTAACAGCATTCCGTGCGCCTTTGCCGTTGAGTCATGTCGGACACATAACCACGGAGACGTCTTTGGACAGCGCTGGCTCTTTGGCTTTGAAACGGAGATGAGCACCACCCCCTAGAGTCAGGAACGACTAGTACATATTTACGAGGGGAACCTTTAGCTTTACTTACTGATTGTGTAAGGTCCTTCCCTAAGAAATGTGTCACTCTTAACATAAAAAAAGAAATCATTGGTATTGAAATAAGTTGATTTCCCCCTGTTATGACAGCCATCTGAAAGGATGAATGGAATCAGGCTTATGGCAAAGAGAGCATCATCATCATCTGGATTAGTCTGCGTTATGTATGTATTAGCATGCAGAGAAGGAGAACGTCGTCTTAGTTTGTTTAAATTCCGAGCTGCGGTGTTATTAGACAGAGCATAATATTAACACTCGGGGACTAGGAAATGACAATGTTAATTGCCTTCCAATGTAAGATCATAATTCCGTTGAGTCTGACAATGCCTGCTAATCTTTAGAGAGCGAACCTCGTAATGAACTCAGTGGAGATAAATATCCAGGGCACTTAGTCTGAATATAGAAAACTCTAAAAGTGAAAAAAGAAAAGTGTCAACCCCAACAACCTAGCAAATGGGAGGTGCAATTATATATCTCATATTATATCTCCATACCTGTGTTTTGGCAAAAGATCATGCCCCAAAGAACAAAAAACGGGTCATGGAAAGTTTCGTTTGAAATTACATTTCAAAGACAGCCCAGGAAACAAAATCTGGTCCGTTTCTAAACCAGGCTGGAGGTTATTGCAAAGGAGAACTGAGCTTAAGACTGTTTTGATCGGACAAACAAGAGAAGAAATCCAAGGTTAAGGGAAGGTGGCTGGAATTAAAGGCCAGAAAGGTTCAGCAACAGAGGGGTCAATGCCTGGAATGCACTACCTGACCCCTTTGTTACTTCCCCAAACTCCCAAAACTTTAACCTTAGACTGTCTACCAGACCTCACCCCATTCCTAAGAGGTCTATAAGGGGCCTGCATAACCGCACCAGCGTGCCTACCGTCCCTGTCTTAATGTTTCTTTTTATTCGTATCCATTTCATGTATTCATAAGCATGTTTATACTTGGATTTGTTTTCTAATACATACTTGACGAAAATAAATAATAAAAAAGGCTGAAAGCAAACAATGTATAAAACCAGCAGTATTAAAAAGTGACTCCAGTAAATTTCATCTTCATCCAGTTTTTATATTACCAGTACAAAAAACTTGGTTAAAATTAGCAGCTGGCAAGACCTCAAGAAGCTTCTAAGTTGTGTGTTGTACATAACTTACCATATTTTTCGGAATATAAGATGCACCTGAGTTTTTGGGGAAAAAATAGGGAAAAATCTGCCTACCTGGTATTCTTCTGGCTAGCATCCTTAGTCTGGTCAGCTTCAGCACATTATTTTATCCCCTGATTAGGACTGGGGGGAAAAGCTTCTACAGCACAGCTGGTAGAGAGAACCAATCAACAAAGCATGCAAAGTCAGGAAGATTGTTAGCACTTGGTTAGGTCTGGGAAAAAAAGGTTCTAAAGCACAGAGAACCAATCAACAAAGCATGCAAAGGCCAGAAGATCATTAGCACCTGGAAAAAAAAAGTCATTCAGAAGGAATAGCAATGAAAAAACCCTGCAAAGACTTAGGGCTGAAAAAAAAGGCTTCCTCAGAGGGAATAGCAATGAAAGGCTGCAAAGATCGCTTCACTCTTCACTCACCTTGTTAGGTCTGAAAGAAACCTTTGAAAAAGCTACATTTGGAGTACAAGACGCACCCAAATTATCAGCCCCAATTAGGGAGAGAAAAGGTGCATCTTATACTCAGAAAAATATGGTAGTTTCTGAAAAGTATGAGCATTCTATGTGATGCATAAGGACCATTGAGAAACCTCATGATTAAAATATCTCATGTTCAAAATATGTTCACGTGTCATGTTGAAAATATGTGTGCGTGTGCCTGCATATGTATATGTGCATGTATATAATCTTATTTTCCTATTCCAAATGGCAAACAGATGCATCATCCTTGAACATTCTGTGAGCCAATTGTGCTGAACTAGATTTAAAAAAAACACATCAATCCTATTGTTGGAAGCTTATTACACTTAGAGCATCTTAACATAAAACAAAAGTCTTGGAACCAACCTGACCATTAAAAGCCTTAAAAATAATAATGGGCAGACTTTACATGTTTCAGTCCTTTTCGATTTCATATTTTTGGTGCATGGGTAATTTGTGAGGGAACTTTTTCTGCAAAATGTTTGAAAATTTTGAGAAAATCATTTCCTTCCTTTCCAACCTTACAAAATTTAATCTTCCCAGGATTAAGGATTTCAGAACGTTCAACACAGTTGCTGCTACATTTATTTTTAGTTGCGCCTTTTTCTGATTCGCAATCTGCAACCCCATCTCCCAATAATTCTTGTCCCGGTGGTTCCACGTTTTGTTCCTCAAAGGCCCATATTTTACCAAGAAACCTACCCAAAATACTACTGACTTGGTTTTCTTAAAGCAGGCACCAACTTTTTCCCCACAAAGCATGTGAAGAAAATATACCGTATTTTTCTGAGTATAAGATGCACCTTTTATCCCCCTAATTGGGGCTGATAATTTGGGTGCGTCTTATACTCCAAATGTAGC
>JANHFT010004220.1:30389-40425 GCA_032467955.1 Pseudoxenodon macrops | reverse complement strand
AGCAAAGCAAAGCAAAGCAAAGCAAAGCAAAGCAAAGCAAAGCAAAGCAAAGCAAAGCAAAGCAAAGCAAAGCAAAGAAAAGAAAAGAAAAGAACAGAAAAGAAAAGAAAAGAAAAGCCAAGATAAAGGTAACAGGATGTTCTATGCCACTTGGTTTCTACTTCTGCTCAAGGCAGTGACTAATTTCAGCTCTGCAATATCCTCACATTTTAAATCATTCTTTCTGAACCTGGTGAATGATAAAGACTAAAATCATCATCATCAGTTCAGGCAACCAGGATGTCAGTCAATTGCAATTCACACAACACACTAAATCATATTTTAGTGGAATATGAATCCAATGCTGGTTTAGTAACCCTACTCATTTTGGTGTCTTCAGTAAACCATGACTAGAACATGGTTCCATGCAATGTGTGGGAACCCAATCAATATAACTGTAAAGCAGCTATCAGATATTACTTTCCAAAGCATTTTTTCCCAGTTATATGGGCTTGCAGCACAAATCTGGCTGACTTCAAAGGCTATCAACAGGAAGTGATGAAATTAGGATGGTGCAAAGCAGATAAAGATCAAGGAGGGGCAGGACTGCCAGGGGCTTCAGGCAACAAAACAAGGATCTCCTCAAAGATAGATCTAGCTAGTCATCAGGAGGCAACCTTGTTCCCCCTGAATTCAATTGAACAAAGGCACGCCCCTGTGATTCCAGCTGAATGTTAAGAAACCGCCTTGAGAGTTACTTGTTGTGTTCTCACTAATCCCCTATGCTTTCCTAATCCCCATTAGCATTTCCCGTCGCTGGTTGGCTAACTAGCGGCGGGAAGTTTCAACCAATGTAATTGTCTGCCTTCAAGCCTGGGGAATCCCATAAAAGAGGGTTCCCCACGGCCAGCAGGCAGTCCGGATTTCTACGAGCTGATTGCAATAAACGAGAGCTGACTGTTCACTGCGACTCGAGTCTTTCCTACGCTGCGCGATCTAACATTACTGAAAACATGTGCATGTTCAATCCATTCTAAAAACCAAAGGGGCAGGCAATGTTGATTCAAGATTTTTGTTGTAACCAGGGACTCCATGTCTTGGAGCTATCACTGCGTATAATATTTCTCCCCTAAGCTATGTTGACAGCAAAAAATCATTTGTAGATTATAAGACTTCAAGTGCTTTGATCCCAAAGGCTTAATAAAAAAACACAAAAAAAAAACACCCCAACAGTTCTACTGCATTAGGATGGGAAGTGTTGAAACGTGTTGCTTTGTGCATGTCGTTGCAAACAAACTCATACATTTGTCGTAGTGTGGAATCGCTACCCGTACTTCTAAATTAGCCAAGCAGCCTTTTAACCCTGTTTTTGCACCTGCAGTGCACACCAACAGTGGGTTGGCCTAAAAATATGTTTAAAATATCCTTTCAAAGACAAAAATGGGCTGAAAGCAGAAAAGGAAAGTGAAAGGAGACCAAACATTACTGTATGCTGAGCACACAACAGCCGTTCTCTAGCAACTGCTGATCTCCAGTTGGTTCTTCAAAAACATCCATAATTTTCAGCAATCGGAAAAAGGCATGCCCATTTCCCTGTTTCCAAGATGGTCTTCCCAGCGCATGTAGTTCCTTTCCACCATCCAGAGTAATAATTTCAAAGGAAATAAACCCTGTCATTTAATACGCCTAAGTACAGTATTATTTCGTGTATATAAAGTGCCATCAAATAAAGTGTATATTTGACACATTGCATCATGTATTGAGAAACTGGAATTTTAAATCCTTTCACTAGAGAAAAAAACCGTTGGGTGAGGAGGATCTGATGATTCACCTCAGGATCATAACTATAACCATAGTGAATGTAGTATTGTCCTTGTTCAAGCAATCTGAAATATCCATCTAGGCTAGGATTATCGAATTCACATTGTCACGTCGTCGTTGTGTGACTTATCAGGACTCCCCCCCCCCTTCATTAAACCAGGCATGGGCAGTATGTGACACATCTGGCCCTCAGGCCAGGAGTTCGACAGGTCTGATCTAGGCCCACAATGTTTTATAATAAACTGACCAGTGACTGCTTTAGGGTGAACAAATGGTGATTACAGCACAGGTGGCTTGATTCTGCGCAGCAGCGCTGGGGATTCATTGGAAACAGGTGATTTATCCAGCAGAGCTATTTTACACAATTAAAGTAACAAACCCTTTTGCATTATCACTGTCTTGAATTTCAGTATTTAAAGACTATGGGCCTCAGAGTTTAAGAATTGATATTATATTGTAGTTAGGCCAAGCTGTGACAGACTGGATGCCAAATTGCGATTTTAATATAGATTTTATCTGTTATTTGTTATTTTATTCTAGAATTTTTAACTGGATAGTCCTTGTGTGTTTTGCTCTGGTCTTTGGTCTTTGACTGTAATAAACATTGACTTGACTATAATAAACTGAACATTCCCTATACTTCTCATATCACTCTGGGCCAGATGCTATCATCATTTTGTCACGACGTCATTATTAATAGTACACCAAAATCAGACAGTGGCTTGGATAAATATACGGTTTTTTTGCACAAGTATTTTCCATTTCTACAGTTGATTTAATTTAAGGTAACTACTTGTTGAAAATTAAGTCAGACTCTGATTTTGTAAAAACATGGAATATATGTGTGTGTGTGTGTGTGTGTGTGTGTGTGTGTATTTATATGTATATATATATATACACACACATACGTATACATATACATATATACACATACATACACATCTACCAGAGATAATTTATTTCATTCTATGCTCTTTTAAAAGGAAGGAAGGAAGGAAGGTAGGAAGGAAGGGAGGGAGGAAGGGAGGAAGGAAGGAAGGAAGGAAGGTAATCAACTCATTATTTGTAATAAAACAGGAAAAAAGGAAAATCAAATATTCTCTCTGGTAGACAAGTGTAAGAAATGCCCCTATGTGGCTACAAAACTTAAGAGAAGCAACATCAGTTTCTTCAAACATTTGAAATGGATGCTCAAGGAGATACAGACTGCAAAGGAACAGAATAAATTATTTGTATTTGTCTTTATAACAGAAGATACAAGATATATATCTCAGCCTATATTGATTTTCTCCAGGAGGGAAGTGGAAGAACTAAAACCCAAAGAAAGATACCAAGGGACCTATGGAGTGACTACAGTGACTACAGTGTATAGTGCCAAGTTATCCCCAGGAACTCAAATGTTAAATGGTTGACTTCCTATCAAAATATATAATTTGTTCCTCAAATTAGGCTCATTGTCAGAGAACTGGAAGCTGGTCACTGTGGTCCCACATTCTAAGAAAAGGCCAGAGAAGATCAGGGAAATTATAAACCAAAGAGCCCATTGATAGAAATGGTAATCAATAACACTAACAACAACAAAGACTGGCTGAAGGGAAATCAGGAGAAATTCCTTAGAGGCAAATCCTGCCTTACTAATTTTTTAAAAGATGAACAAAAGTAACACTGTCAATGCTTGTATACGTGTCTTTTTAAAAAAAATCTTTGACAAGGTTCCCCCATCAAAGATTCTTTGTTATTGTTATTATTGTTATCTTGACAACAGTGATTTGATGGGGGGGGGTTATTTCCCAAAGAGTGGCACAACATGGAACATATCAAATCAAACCAAACCTTTATTTTTATCAAAGACCAGCATATAATCTAGAGAAGTTAACTAATGTGTAAATGTCCATAGTGATCATGTAGGGCAAGGGTGCTAAACTGGTGGCCCGTGGGCGGATGTATCAAACACAGGCCACGCCCACCCACCTCCGCGAAGGGAAAAAACATTATGATGCATCACGTGATGGCAACATGATACGGCGAGTTTGACCCCCATGAGTAGGGAGGTAGGAGTTTTGTACAATTCCACAGTGTGATCATTTTGACAAGGAAGAATGCACCGAAGCAGTAAGGAGAGGGGAACATGGCACCCATTTCAAAATGCGTCTTTCCCCGTTGACATACAAAAAAAGGGATTAGCTAAAGAAATGTAAAACCATATTTGATTTCAATGCCCCCTTTGGCTCTTCTCCAAAGGTCTCATCTTAGAAAGAAGGGGTGCGGCCCGCTTTGATCTGCCAAAGGATGACCAACGTGGATGGTTTTATTGATTCGTGTATCTTATAGGATCAAGAAATGCTGTCATGTTAAAAGCCTCGGCTACCAATGCATATTGAAAACATTCCAGCCTAAGTAGATGCCTTGGGGTCGAGGACAAGACACACACAATAAGAGCTGTCATGCACTTGGGGGAATGAAGCCAAAACTTAATTTGTACTTGGAATGCAATAGGGTTGACAGGTTTCAGGCAGGTTCTGACAGCAATGCTCCCTGCCACCCTTTCTCTGCAAAAACAGTGCTGTGAATCTGCAGGTGCTTCACAACTCAGCCTTGGCTGAATTCAAGCAACTGTTCCCCAAGGAGACATGTATGTAGTGATGCAGAACCTCCTTGTTAGTGCTTGTACTAAAGGATAAAAATGCACACGATCCTTCTGTGGATTTATTTTTAGTGGTTTTCTGTAAACCTATACCGTGAAAAGTTAATGTGTGGATCAGGTGTGTGTTCCTCTTACCTTCCCTACCAGTTCGGGTTGCGTTGAGAAGTGCACGCTTTGCACATCGCTTCCAGGTGAAAACCCTCTGCACATGCGTAGAGGGCTTTGCACATGTGCATAGGGTTGTTTTTTGGCTGATTTGAAGCTAAAGCACTGATTTTCAGCCAGAGGACCGGTTCAGGGGTGTGGCAAGCTGGCTGTCACTGGCAGTTTGGCAAGCAGGGGCAAATTCCCGCTACCGGTTCGGGTCAATCGGTCCAAACCGACAGCAACCCACCACTGGTGTGGATATTCAGTACAGAAGAAGCAAACTAAGGCAAGGAACCATAGTGGATTGTATCTTCCTTGGCAAAACCAGGTGTACTTGGTCATCAAACATCTGCACATTGTGCTCTTGCTTCTCATAAAGCAGAAAAGAACAACCTGGGAGACAGGTGCTCAGTCTTCTGTGTGGTCCTTAGAATCTCTTCAAACGTTGTTGCTGAATTGTAATTTGTAATGTGGCAGGTGAGGGAATCAAATCTGCAGAGAATACATCAGTTGATTTAAAAGGAAAGTTTAATTTGATGTAATTTAAGGTTTGCCATGGCCCCATCGTTTTGTTGAACTTTGGTCCTCTCTGCAGGCCTCTAAAGCTGTACGTAAAATGGGGTAATAGTTGAAACTGAGGAATATTTTGCCTTTGAGAGGGCCAAAGTTCAACAAAATGATCTCTACATAATCTATAGTTGATCTCTACATGAAATGATCTCTACATGATCTATAGTTCTAAAAAGTTCTGTTCTTTTCCAATGAGAAGTATATTAAGGAGGGTGGGGTGAGGATTCCAGTTATAAAAGACAATTGCAATTACTTCTTCTCCAGAGTTGGGTAGATTCTGAGACAGTTGAAATAAATGCTTTTTCTGAGGAAAAAAAGGATTGTAAATTACAGTCATGTGACTTGACCGTGGGATTCTGGAAATTGCCGTAAACTTGGGCCATTTGTTGAGTACTCAAAATGCAGTCATGTGATCATGGGGGAATGTTGTAACTTTGAATCTGGGTCATAAGTCCTTTTTTGGGGGTCCACTGTGACTTGGAATAGTTGCTACGTCAAGGACTACCTGTTTTTCACCTAACTTATTCCTCAAGAACCTCCCTTTGTTGTGTTTGCTGCAAGTTTTTCATTCACTGTGATTGAAATAATGGAGTACTGTACTAACACCATGCATTCTCCAATTGTCTTGTCACTTTGACTAAAGAGAAGCTGGAACTATGCACAAGAAAGCTTGTGAAAGAGGAGAAGAGAATCTCTTGTTTTCCCCATCCAAATTCTAGGAAAAATGAGGGACAAGGAGCATAACAACCTGCATCAGGAATGTTACCACTTGATGTAACAGCTGTAGCCAGATACCCAAGAACATAGCTAAAGCTGGAGATCTAGGAAAGGATCTGTAGGCTGATACGTTTGTGTCAGATGCCCTACTACTTAATGGGCTTAATGAATAAAGCTTCTTATAGTACAACAAATGCCTTAAATTTGTATTTGGTAACATTGTTTCAACTTCCTCAAGGGTGGTCACTAGTAGGACTTCCTCTGTACACTCTCTTCTAATTATCTACAAGGAAGGTGACCCTTTTCTTCATCTAGTCTAACAATCAGGAATATGTTATGTGCCTAACTGACCAGGGTTCACTGATTACCAAGATGGTGGAATGGCATTGTGTAATTATGCAACTTCAGATAAAATGCCATTCAGGAGACACTGAATCTTGGCTTTGTGTGCTGCTGACTCCCACTCTCAAGCACACTCATGGACTTGAACCCATTTGCCTCAGGTGCCTTGGCTATGCTGGTATTTGTTTATTTAATTTATATGCCACCCATCTCAGCATCCAAAGTGATTCTGGGCAGCTAGCTGGGTTGCTGGTGGAGCAGGAACATCGTGATCCTCCCAAAGTGCTTCTGTGATGTCCTTTCTGGATCAGATCACCTGCTCCTGAAATCGTAGGTGATCTTTCCTTCAAGGGTTTTTTGATAAAGTAATTCACCAGTCTGCTTTTAGGTGAAATAGGCTTCACAAGGAACTGGGCACTGTACCAATAGCTTAAGCCTTAATGGGACCTTTTTGGAACAATACTGCCACCTATAGGGCATGTCTATTCAAAATACGGTAACAGGTCAAAGTATGCAATACTGTACTGTAAATTTAGTCGCACTTTCATGACTAAGCATCTTTATTGGGACATTTGTTTTTATAGCTCACTTTATCAAAGGCATATAGTGGGTCAAAGTTCTTGGAGAATCTAAGGGAATCTGGTAGGGGAAGGATTACAGCTGCAACAAGTTAATAATAACTTAATTCAAGGCATTAATGAAGTAATCAGAAAAGCTGAGTAGCCATTTCTCATTTCTCACCAGTCCAATCTTCTGGTTTATCATTCTTAATTATAAATGTATCTCAATTTCATTTGTATTAGTTATTGAACCTCAGCCAGTCCAGTATGGTGTCACAGTGACCTATATGAGAGCTAGTGTGATATAGTAGTTGAGGTGCTGGACATGGTTTTTTATTGTTTGCCAGCCTTTCAGTGATTTGGAGAATGTTATCACCTCCCTCCCTCAATTTTTTCTTTTCAATTTTATCTCATAGGTCTTAGTGTCTAGTGGTTCCCTTCTCTGAAGCTCCCCTGATTTTTCCTGAAAGCTGCTAAAAGTGCGGAACCCAGAAAAGGCCACAATATTTGAGATGGGGTCCGACCAACTTAGAATAAAGTGAACTTTCTATTATTATTTTTAAACATAATTTAAAATTGCATTTTCATTTTTGGCATTTTCATAACAATACTGGTTCATTTTCAGATTGCACTGGATTGCTATACCACATTCCCCCCCTCCCACAAGTGTTAAGTCTCAAGCCAGGTATCTCTTCTCTATCCTATACACAAATTTGCTTCTTAAGTGAAACTGTTGCATTTATCTCATCTATATTTTATTCCAATAATTTCAGTCCATTTCTCTACTCTACAATTTTGAATTTTATCTTTATTTTTTACTCTTAACTATTCCACTCAATGTTTTATCAGCAGCAGATCTGATAAATATCCACTTCAGCGCCCATCTAAGTCATTAATAAAAATATTGAACATTACAAAAACAAGGGGTGAACCCTGTGGCATTCCACTTGACTCCTATCTCCAATGAGGCAGAGTGATGTGCAATCATTGAGCAGCACTGAATAAGAATTTTGTCACCTGTATATCCACTTAACTGTTACACCACCCGATTCACGCTTAGAATAGAATCAAATAATAGAGTTGGAAGGGACCTTGGAGGTCTTCTAATCCAACCCCCTGCCTAGGCAGGAAAACCTACGCCACTTCAGACAAGTGGTTATCCAACATCTTCCTAAAAACTTGAATTGTTGGAGCATTCACAACTTCTGGAGGCAAGTTGTTCCACTGATTAATTGTTTTGTCAGGAAATTTCTCCTTAGTTCTAAGTTGCTTCTCTCCTTGATTAGCTTCCACCCATTGCTTCTTATCCTGCCCTCAGGTGTTTTGGAGAATAGGGTGACCCCCTCTTTTTTGAGGCAGCTCCTCAAAAATAGTAATACACTGCCTAATCTTGCAGGACATTAGATACCAAGGGACATAAAAAATAAACCAATTTTTTACATTGTGTTCACTAAACAATTTGCATACAGATCTTTCAGTACAGGTGCCACATAATTGCTATATGTTATTCTATCGCAGTCTAGCTGGCTCGTTTTGCACCAAAAGTAACTTCTTAGTTCTGACGTTGATCCTGTGCTCAATAACATGAGCACATTTATGGCCATTCACATTTTCCTATGGTTATATGGCCATGTTTTGTTAAAAACCTGTAGTTACTTCTGGTTTTCTGCAAAACTGCACCCTAGCAAACAATGTGTTTCCTTAATGACTACGGCGTTCAATTCACAACCATGGCATTCACAACCATGGTCATGTTTGCTTAATAACTGCCACAAAAAATGTTGTAAAATGGTCTTATGATTGTTACTATTCATGATCATAATGGACCATTATGGTCATCACTCCAGGGCTACTTGTTGACTAGTAACAAGAAGTGTTACATTACACCTTAGAACTAATATCACTCTTTTAAATATCACTCTTTAAAACAATTTCTTTCCCAATTTCTCTTTGATAATTTCCAATATTTGTGTATGTTAAGCATGCACAATACTTCTGTTTTATAGATGGGCAGCTATATAAAATGATTTAATAAATACATAGATAAATTTATAAAATTTATAAAGTGTCTCTATGGCTGTTCTGGTGTCATTTATATTTCTGTGAATTGTGATCATCAATTTGCTTCCATTAGACGGCAACCAGTTTAACAAATCCATACTCATGAACAATATCATAATCATTAGTATCTAAAAATAATGAGATGTTAGCCCACAAATTGAATTATATTTCCTCCTCCTGGGAAAAGTGTATTATTGGTTCAGCTCTCTTGGCCAGAAGACATTTATCTAAAAGGCAGCTACCATCTGCTGTGCTTGGATGCAGCAAACCATTCAAAACATCTTGACTCATTCCTTGTCATGCTTGTTTGGGAATAGAAGTTACTATTTTTTGAACATCTATGCGCCTGATGACTGAATTTAGGGCACTGCAAAGCATTTGAACGAGACATTTACAAAGTGCATGCACGCAAAGAAAATACTTCTCTGGAAGCATTAAAACAGGCATATCCTTTGCAATGCTTATGTATACAATGGTATACATAAGCATTGCAAAGGATATGCCTGCAGCAGAGGTGGGTTCCTACAGGTTCAGACCGGTTCTACCGAGTAGGTAGTAAGCCGCTGGTGACGTCACAGATCTGGTTCTGGTCCATGGATGCTGTCATCTTTTTAATATATTTTTAATTTGAAAAAAAAAAGGTTTTTTTGCATTTTTTTGGTTTTTTTTCTTATATGCATGCGCGTGCGTCGCCATCTTGTTTTTGGCCTTTTTTGGGGGGTTCAGATTTTTTTCCTACTATCCTGATAAGCCATGAGACACACCCATGCGGAGCGGGAGTCAGCGAACCGGCGGCGAGGTAAGTTAGAACCCACCCCTGGTCTGCAGGTACAAATATGTGCATAAAAAGCACCTCCAATGGACTTTTCCTTTTCTCCTCCTTCAAGTCCAAATTTATCCATGAGAGGTGTTTTGTTGATTACATTCAGAAATTAAGACCCCTTAATGATTACTTAAAATGGAAAGGTTAGAATAATATACCGTGTTTCCCCAAAAATAAGAGAGGGTATTATTTTCTTTTGACCCCCGAAATAAGTGCTTGGCCTTATTTTTGGGGAGGTCTTATTATTTTTGAGGTGCAGAAGGCGGTGAGCGTGGTCACCTCAAGGCTGCTGCAGTGTTTTGGGGAGGGCTTATTTTCAGGGGACGGCTTATTTTAGCGCATGCGCTGAAAAGCCTGATTGGGCTTAATATC
>JANHFT010004220.1:11150-23084 GCA_032467955.1 Pseudoxenodon macrops | reverse complement strand
AGGATAAATAGAATCAAATCTTAAGCTTTTTTATATCTATAAATGTTCATAAAATATTTAATTCTAGCACAATGCACATTATATATCTTTAGAAGAATCATAGAAACAATGCTCTTGCATGTTTTTGTTGAAATAAATGTATTAAAAGTAGACATTCTAATCAGAAAATCAAAGATAATATTTACAAAGAGTCTTAGAGATCATCTAGCCCAGTGCAGAAATCTTATTATAGCAGTTTCCACAAATGACCACCTAGACTGTTTAAACACAGCACAAAGAAAAGTCTGCTACTTCTTAAGATAGTTTATTCCATTACCGAATAGCATTTATCTTCCAGAACATCTTCCTGATGTTCACCTCAAATCTTCCTTGTAATTTAAACCTACTATTGCTTGTTTTCCTGAACAGATTTGCAAGAGGTTTCCTAAATATATGTTTCTTAGTTCTTCTGTGTTGTAATCTATTACTTATAGATAAATACTTAAATACATCAAGTATTTTGGGAGCCTTATATGCTTATATGCTTTTTTTTAATACGCCATCCAATCCTAAGGACTCTACATGGCTAAGAATCTCATAAAATTACACCTGTAAAGAAAGAAAAAGAGACAAAACCCCAAATATGCATAAAGTTAAAAAGTATAATACATAAAAGTAATGGATGCAAATGTCAGGTGCTCACAGAGCTGACTGAATGAAAAAGCCCACTTCTGAGAGCCTGTCAGCTGGCAGTCTTGTAAAAATGAGACCTGTAGAAGTTGATTATATAACCAGATCCAAAACTATGCAGGAATTGGTGGCAAGATGGGCAGCCATATAAACATATTAAGTAAATGATTAAAACCCTGTGCTTTTCTTAAACCAGAGGATTCATCTATATAAGATCAACTCATAACTGTTCAAATTGATACAGTACATTCTGTGCTAGTTATGGGCTCTGAATATTCTTTAAGGATAGGCTCAGAAGGTTACTAGAACACAAATGACTATGAGCAAGACCTCCTGATCCAGGAATGTTCACAATTGGCACAAAGAAGTTACTGTGGCAAAGTTATTGTTATTATATTTTTAAATCTGCTGTCAACCCTCCTGGATAAACCAGACAGGAAACATGACTAGATGAGCTAAATCTACATTATTGTAGGAGTACATTAGCACAATTTTGCAAGTCTGAAAGTACTTGCAAAGTCTCATCCCAGTTTTAATGGCTTGATCCATTAGGCCAGGTTCTTTCTAACTTTTCCCCCCCTGATTATTAAACAACTGAGTGCTCCTGCCTCGTTTGTCTGATTGTTTCCTGGGCAGCATTTCTTCCCCTATCCACATTCCTCAAGATTATTTACCCATTCCATTACACTTGCCCTTTATATAGGTCAACTATATATAGGTCAACTCAAGGCAGTGAATATATCTAATACTCATGCCTCCTATTTCCCCAAAAAACAACAATTTTGTGAGGTGGGTTAGGCTGAGAGAGTAACTGGGTCAAAGTCACTCTGCTGGCTTTGATACCTAAGGATGCCTAAATCTTACAGCATCTTTGTTTCTAGGCCGCTACACTATACCAAACTTAGTTCAAACAAAGTTCAGATGTTCTCACAGGAAGATACTAAGGTTGCAAAACATCTGAGATAAATAACACACTTGTTCTTAATGAACTCCTTGGAAATGAACTCCTTGGAAAGCCTTCCAGCTTCCCCCAGCAGTTTCAACATATGTTAAAGAGAAGTAGAAGAAAGCAGAGCCCTTAGCCACTTCATAGAGTAAGGTTGTCCTTCCATCACATTTGAAACTGGCCTTCAGAAAGGAAGGCAACTACTGCATGATAATGGCCCCTGCAATAGTACTGAAATCCAATGACAGATCAAGAAGTATCATGTTGTACTTACCAAATCCCAATTTCTCAATAGGTTGTCCATAAGCATGACTAATACAAGCATGACTGCTATATCTTGGCCTTAAACTTGGCTGTGTACATCAAAATATTTCCCTTCTTTTAACTCTCAGTGGAGCTGTGGGCCCACCGTTCTCTCTACATTTGCTCCCAGAAAGATCTGAATTGTAGACAGATCTGAAATGTTCCAGAACAAATAAAGCAGGAGTGACAGAACAGCCCCCTCACAGAAAGAAGTATTGATTATTACTTGCCTGCAACTTCCTGCCACCTCATAAGAGTAATCTACCAATCATCCAAGCAGGAAATGATGGCACTGACTCTAAAGAAAGCCCTCATGATTCACAGGCTCAAAATGATCCCAGATCACAAGACAAAAGCCTCAGTCACTTCTATTGGCACTCTCCTGTTGGATTCCAACTCCCTTTCATTACAATCTGAATGTGAATCCCAGAAAGAAGCTTACATTGTGTATACAGTGCCCTGAAGCTTGTGGTAACTCCTTCAATATAAATTGAAAAGCTCTGGAATATATTCTGAAGCTCCAAAGAAAAAGACAAGCTCTTGGCAAGCTTTTGTTTTTCATATCAAATTCTTCCATTTTCTCAGCCTGGCTTTGTTTTGTTTTCTATAGGCTTCTTGGTACTATTGTCCCACCATAAGCACTTCTGAAATGGATCCAAGAATTCCTCATCTTCCCTAATAAATTGGGGAATGAATAGATTCTCTTCTCACTTCTTCACTTTTCTTCCAGGAAAGCAATCGACCTATACCTGCTACATGTGTAGCTCTTGTCTTCTCCAGGGTGGAAAGCACATATGTCTCCAACAAGCCATGAGAGTAGTTCTCTTTGTCAATGGATTCCTCAGATAAACAGAAAGGAGGGAGGAAAAATATTGTTAAGATCCTCAGTTATATTTCACAAAACAGCCTTACAAAAAAACCAGATGAATTGTCCCTGCCAATGGCTTTTGAGAGGAACCATCCAATGGACTTTATCACCAAATTTTTGTTTGCTTTCCCTATTTGCTCACTCAGTAATTTTGTTGTTTCTGAAATGATATCTTCACTTGATCTTTACTAAGGAACAAATAAGGCTCAGCACATTTGAAGGGCATTGAGTTGGGGAAAGTTGTTTTAGAAAATGCGAGAATGGATTGTCCTGCTAGAAATTCAGCTTGCTAAGATGAAGCTGATATATATGAAGTTCAGTGTAAATGGACTTCGGTTTTTTACATGAGCCACTCTTTTTTAGTCAACATTATAAAAAGCTCATTTGTTAACTTGTTTCAATGACTCTCTTGCTCTCAATCTACCCAAGTGCTACTTAAAATGAGTTGATGTAAATCTTTCTTTGCTGTTATAAGTGAGCCTGATAAATACATTTTGAGTTTCTTTCAATGTGTGGAATCCAAGGTTGTAAACAAGTAGTTTGAAGGATTGCATGCTACCAATCCAGATTTAGAAGATATAAGAAGAAGCTTATTTAGCTCTTAGTAAAGCTAACACATCTTTCAATGAAAGGTTATTTTCTGTTCTCAGAAATCTCATGCGGAATATTCTGTTGTAAAAATCCTTAATCTGAATTCTATTGTAACAAAGAATTTAATATCGAAATAGTTGCTTTTTTCTTGAAAAACGTATTATAGCAGCGAGGTAGAGGGACAAGTAATCTTGCATAATACATCTGCTATTTTGAATCCAACCCATTTGGCTTCAAATGATTGCCCAAGTTGTATCTCCCACCAAGGAATGCAGGGCTATTGTTCTCTTGGCTCTCTTAGTAGTCTTTGATTCCATTGATCATGATGTCCTTTTGAATGATTAAAATTGCAATGACTTCAGACCTTTAGGTTGGTTAAACTGGCATTTAATGATGTTGGGAGCTTCTACTCTACTTCATGGATTTTGAGGTGCCACAAATTTAATCTTCTAACGCTTTTCAGTTTTTCTGTGAAAATATAGAAAACAATCATTTGAAAACTTAGATGACACGTTTGTTAATAATATCGTATTTCCCCCAAAAATAAGACAGGGTCCTTTTTTTGACCCCCGAAATAAGGATTTGGCCTTCTTTTTGGGGAGGTCTTATTATTTTTGAGGTGCAGGAGGTGGCGAGGGTGGTCACCTCTGCAGCAGCGCAACACAGCCGCTCATCAACTGTTCGCCCCTGAGGCACTGCACGCGCTTCCAGCTATGCTTTCCAGGACTCTGCACCATGCCTTCGGCTGGGCCATGCCACTGCAACCAGATGTCACATCGTCGCCGCCTCTGTTCTTCGCTAATGGCTTTTGCAGCGGCCATTAGTGTGACAGAAGGGGTACAGTTGCTAGGGTTGTGGGAGCAGCCGTTAGGTAAGGATGTGTGGGGTGCATGGGGCATGTTCCCCCCCTCCATCCTCGCCTCACCTCATGTTGTTTGCGTGGCAAGCAACCAGAACAAATGGTGGGGACCGGCTGTACATGCATTTAAATGTTTTCGGGGAGAACTTATTTTCAGGGAAACAGGGTAGACTGTGGAATTTCTGAAGTATAATCTAAAAGCATGTTTGGGGGGTAGGAATGAGAATTAACATATGGAAACTATACAGGAAATAGAAAACTTAGCTATTATACATAGGGGTGTTCAGCCATTTTGGGGTGAACTTGCATAACTAATACGGTAGTAAATAGTTTACCACTTGAGTACAATCCCACATTCAGTCCTATTTCTGGGAATCCTGATTAGTATAGATTCACATATTCACTTTGTGTTCACACTGAACTTTGACATTATGCTGGTTGTTATTAGTCTGACATACCTGTATTATTACTGTGCTGGTTAATTACCCTCTCTCAAACCAAATTTAAATTTTACCCATATTATTCTCCAAAAAATGCATGCTTTTTTTTAAAAAGTGAAAAAATTCCAAAGAAAAGGGAAATATGGAACAAAGTATAATATAACAATTTTTCTTTCCAATGCTGCAATATCAGTTTTTTTTGGCAATAAGGGCATTGAAAATCTATTTGTGTTGTCCAGTTGCCAAATTCCATGCAGTAGGTATGTAATTCAACAGAATATTATCCTTTGAAAATTTTAGTTTTTGTTAGCCAATCATATTTATATAGTCCACCATTTTCTCCCAAAATATAGTAAGTATTGTACATTGTAAAAACATGTGTTTTAAAGAAGCATTATCCTTACTATTTCTCAGACAAAATGCTATCTCTTTTTTAAGAATTATGTTTTTTGCATAAAATTTATTTTAACATTTTGTTCCTTTTTGTTATTTTAAAAGCAATAAAATGTAAATTTATTTTTAAAATTACCTATAATGTTACTGTATCCATAGACTTTTGAGGGAAGGTTTTTGAGAAGGTGGTCAGCCTACAACTGATAAGAACCTAATAAATTTATTATCTAGATGTGTTCAACCAGGTTTCAAGCTGGGATTTATTACTAAGATAGCTTTGGTTGTGCTTGATGATTGGCAAACAATGGGACATATCATCAGTGGCTGGAAAGGGCCACCCACTGATCATAGCCGCACAAGAACAAGCACTAGACACCAGATGCATAGAAGCAAGGATTTATTGCACTAGATAAGACCTATAGCCCAGATTATGTAAAGAGGCCTCAAAGAATTCCAACAGATAGTTGCAGGGGTTAAGATACAGGCAGGAACACTATACATCAAAACGGAACTACCAAGTAGCTGGCATTGTATACAGGAACAGTATAGGATGGGTGTCAGCAACCTGTGGCTCTGGAGCCACATGCGGCTCTTTGGGACCTCTGCTGTGGCTCCCTGTCGGGTGATCTCACCACTGGATGCCAGTGAGAGATACTCGTTTCCCACAGAAAACTACCGGTAGCCACAAAACCTGGGTAGGCGTGGCTGGGAGGGGTCATGTGCTTAGGGGAGTGATGTCAAGCTGGCTACGCCAACCCAGGGTATCGGAGTGAGTGATGTTGACCCAGGTTTTGTGGCTCCTAGTGTTTTCTTTTTTGTGGGAAATGGGTCCAAATGACTCTTTGAGTGTTTAAGGTTGCAGACCCTTGGTATAGGGGCTAGATACTCCTAAATCCAGATGGGAAATTCCACAGAAGGTTGTGGAGATTAACAGGGCTAACATTCTGTGGGATTTCTAGATCCAGATGTACAGGCAGGTACTAGTCAGTCAACTGGGACATTATGGTGGTAGACTAAGGACCAGAATACCACAGTAGCAATGGTAAAATCTAAAAATATTCCCTACCTATTTTGTGGGCGTGACTTATTTTGTGGGCGTGGTCAGGTGGGCGTGGCTTGGTGATCAGATGATCAGGTGGCATGGCTAACTTGTAAAATGTGGTGAAACTCACTTAACAACGCTCTTGCTTTGCAACCAAAATTTTGGGCTCAATTGTCATAATTTTTTCTTTCTTCCTTCCTTTTTCTTCCTTCCTTTCCTCCTTCCCTTCCCTTTCCTTCTTTCCTTTTCTCCTTTCCTCCCCTTTCCTTTTTTCCCTTCCTTCCTTCCTTCCTTTCTCTTTCCTTCTTCCTCTCTCTCTCTCTCTCTCTCTCTCTCACACACACACACACACGCACGCACGCACATGCACGCACATACACACATATACCTGGTCTAGGCACATAGATGGAGCCCTTCCCGAGAAGTTCTCCTGCATGGACGTGGCGGGGAGCGGGGCAGACCCTTCCTGGGCTCTCCGCCATCCCGGAACTGCACCGCGCCAGGGAGTTCCCTGTAATGTGCTGGCATGTCCCCTGGCATGTGCAGCAGTCCTGGGACACCACTCTGTTTAGGGTTCTAGGCTTCTCGCAAGATGGACTGACTCCCCAACCGAGCCTCAAAACAACAATGTGGGGAGAGGCGTGGCTTCGGAAGGCAGCTGCAAGCAGCACCTTTCCTTTCCTTTCCTTCCCAAGAACACTTCAGGAACTCACTTGGCACCCCTCCAGCTCAATGCTGTCCCTCCTCTCCCCCCAGACCCACCAAGCAGAAAACGCCTCCCTCCCCATTTCATCAAGAGTTGAGGGAACTGCAGAATTTTCCCATTGTCTCTTTTGCTGCCCCCCCCAAATGGGGATTGCCTCCACTGCCATTTGGACCTGGGTGCTAACAATACACACCGCTTCTGCCTTGGAAACGGCTTGGAGACAGCTGCTGTAGCAGGCTGGGGGAATGTTAGGGTCACCCCGATGTGGGGAGAAAGAAGGGGGGCTGGGGGGCTGGGGGAGAGCGCCAGATCCTTGGCCCCAGGAAGATGGTATGCCAGTGGATGAAAGCAAGAGTCGCTGCCTGGCCGGGATGAGCTGAAGCAATGCTGGTGGGCAAGGGGGAAGCCTCTTTTGGGATCGGCTCTTCCCAGCTCCCGGTTTCATCCTCTGAGGCTTCCCACAGGAGAAGGAAATGGCTCCCACCGAGGCGTTTTTGGCAGCAGCAGCGGTGGCAGCAGCAGGAAGAGGAAAGAACAGCCACCTGTTTGCAGCCCTTGAACCAGGTTGCTTTGTGTGAGGAGACACGGGCTTTGGAAGGGGATCCGGGGTCCCCATGCAAGCGCTTGGGAGCAGGAGGCCGGAACTCGCAGGCTCCCTGGTGGCTTTGCGCTTCTAAAAGTTGCAGCTGCGGTCTCTTTAAACTCAAAGGCCACCCGTTGCTGCTCTGGACACCGGATGTTGATGCTGCCCGGGCTAGCCAGTCGCCACGCTCTTTGCTCTCTTTTCAGGCAGAAAAGCTGCCGGATAATTTGGAGAGAGGGATCGCTGCAAAGCACACTCTCTCCTGGTGCAACTTGCCAAGCAGGATTCTTTCCTGCCCCTTTCTGTCTCCAGCATGGGCCATCCATTTCCGAAGTCTCCCCCCCACCTCGGAAGTCGCACTCTCCCCCTTTTCGCACCCAAGCTTTTAAATCAAATTCATGGTTTCCGAGCTTTGGGTGGCTCTGCACAGCCCCCAAGCAGCTAAAATTCAGGATTAGGGCATGAATGCATCAAAAATGGGCAGGGAAGAATCCACTTGGCAAGTTGCACCAGAAGAGAGCCCACACAGCAGCGATCCTTCTTCCCAAAGTTTCTGGCAGCTTTTTGGCCTGAAAAGAGGGCAAGGAGAATGGTGACTAGGTAGCCCGGCCGCCGCGCCTCTCAGACCCAGAGCAGTAGCAACTGTGTCTCCAACAAGGGCCACCCACCCACTCACTGGCTGGTCAGGCTGGATGCCGACCCCAGAAGGCAAGCGGGTGTGGAGAACTGCCGGGAAGGTTGCTGGTGCCCTTCCCCATGAACGGGCTGCCCCGACGTGCTTTTCTGCCTTCCATGTGGCCTTCCACTTGCCTGCCTTTGCAAGCTGGCCATGGAGACACCGGGAAGGCTGCGTGTAAGGCAGGAAAGCATGTCTGGGCTGCGGGCTGCAGGGAATGAAGTAGGGAAGGTAGGCTGGGATGGTGTGGGGGCGAGCAGGGGCAGCTATATAGGGCACAGCTTCACAAACGTACCTGGCAGGCAGATCAGGGGCGCAGCGCTTCAGGCAGGTAGGCTGCAGGGCAGAGACTGGGTGGGGCAGGGCCAATGAGCTGTGAGCAGGGGACTGGTTCAGGGGCGTGGCCAGCAGCCATTGGTAACGGTTTGGGCGAACCAGGCCACATGGCTCATAACAGTTCTACTGAACTGGACCGAACCGGTAGGATTTCACCCCTGATCTGAAGGATATTTTCGTCAATAGAACTTAGTTCTCCCTATTTGTCTAAGAAATTTATAAAAAGTTTTATTCCACACATTCAATTCTCAATTAAAGTTACCAACCTTTTTGAATAAATTAAGCCCACTTGAAATAGGTCCTAATTGTTTTGGGGGAGAAAAGAAATCAATATTTTCCCCACCTTGTTGAGCAACTTTAGCTGTGACAAAGCATCTTATTTGATTGTAAGTCTCCGTCTTTCTAAACTTCCCAAGAAATTTGTCGGTGGGATCCTCCTTGGGAAGAACCAGCTTACTAACGATCCACATGTCTGTTGCTACTTCTCCATTTTGATCCAAGTACACTTTCATCAGGGAAAGATTATACAACTCCTTTTTCTTTAGAAATGGATGAAACTAGAATAGAAACATCCAGGAATTTTAAAAGCAATTCTTATCTGATTTCTTATCTCAAAAGATCCCTTTTACACATGAATCTCTCTTCTACAGTTGTTTAACAATATTTTCACCACTTCACTTGAAAGTAAAAAAAAAGTTAGGGAGGGTCTTCTCTGAGTTTCTTTCTCTGCCTGTTACATAGCTGTGAGTTGCCCCTCCCAACAACCATCTTATCCGATCATTTACAGCATCTCTTTCTCTGGTCCTACGGACTCATTCCCACATGTACTTACACTTCTTTAATAGATTGTATGAATGCCGCTGCTATAACTTGATTTTAGCAAAGAATTACCAAAATGCTTCATGATGTGATGACTGGGGATCTACTTAATTGAGTGCTGGATGGCAGGATAACTAACTGGATACAATTGTTTTAAAATTGTACTCAAATAAATTTTAATCTTACTGATAAAATTTGGAAGTTAAAAACAACAATTTGACCTTGATCATTGATTCTTCTAAATTTTCATTAATAATGGAAGTAGATAAATCATGATTTTGTGATGCAAATATTAGAACAATGCTTTGACAAAGTTATTTTGATCTCCATTAAAAAAATTCCCAGTTTCCAAGAAATAAAAATATGATTTTGTGACAGAGAGGTACATAAGTAAAATCCCATTGAAACTGTTTTTTAGATTGTATCTTGTATAACAGAAATGAATGGCAGTCACAATCTATATCTTTCTTTCAGATTTTGTTTATAGTTTCTCTCACATCATTCTATATGTTGAATGATTACTGATTATAATAAAGTAGTAGTCATATTTTAATGACATGATAATAAACATTTTATTAATTTGATGATAATGTCATTAATCATACCAGATCCCCTTGTAGGAACCAACCTTGGAGAAGACATTGCACAAAACATTCATCATCTTTAGTCAAAGACAAAGAAGGCAAGGAAGAGATCAAAGGAGCTGCTTTTAGCCTTCAGGAAAGACAACAAGGAGAAGAGCAATGTTGGTTTAAAGGAGCTTAAAATCAGAAGGAATCTGGGAAGATTTTTTCAAACATACAAAATATCTTAGCTGTAGAAGAGAAGATGCAGTGCTCTTCCAATAAGTACAAGCTCTTATACAGAATCTTAAGATCTTAAACAATCAATCTTGTAGAATATCAAAGACTCTGAAAAGGAATTTAGTTTGATGAATCCTTGTTGGGACCTCATACCTTATATGGCTGCAGCCTTGAAGCCCCCAACATTTTTTCTCCCTTCTTCCTTCTCCTGTAGAAATTGGATGCATCATTTAAGGCATGGGCCAGAATCTTAATGACGCTGTAACCATAGAAATCATTTCCAATCCGCATACTATTCTTTTCCTCTTGGGTCTCCAGTGGTGCTTTCTGGGTGCATCTTCTCCGGCCTTTGACAGAAAGGACGTGTTTTGAAACAGAACAGTGAAAATATTTAGCTTCAAATTCAGGTTCCACAAAGAAAAAATGTTTCAAGGCATCATCTTTTCTCCAACTGTTTTTCCACTGAGGAAGAAAGGTCCAAATACTATGGACGTACTTGAGACGCCTGTCCTTTTTCATTGGATATACTGCAAGCACTGTCATGATCCAGACTTTCCCTTCAATGGGTCCTGGCAAAGTTTCAAATATTGAATGGAAAGGAAAAATTTTGTCCAAAATTCTTACAAATTGAGTGAAGTGAACAAAGACATTGACTTGTTTCCACTTAGAGAGGGCATCCCTGAGGGCTGGTGTATGTCGAATCGTTGAGAAATGTGATATAACAACACAAATTCCATTTTTGACAAGCATAGGACGAAAAGCCTTCATAAAATTCTCTCCCTCCTCTGTGTCTGAAGTAAAAAGACCAATCAAGGTCCATCCAAAATGGAGGAGCAGTTGGACAATTGCTGGGTACTGGATTCCTTCTTTGGGGAGCATCGGATGGAAAAAAGGGAATTGATTTTTATCACTCAGAGACCCTGAAGCAATTCTATTGCTGATCTGAAAAAAGATTGCTGTATTATATTTGGGGTCCTACCAAGTCCCAATTTTTAACTTTTATTAAATCCAAATTTTTTGTCATGCACATATTAGAACAATTTCTTGTTGATTAGTCATTAGGCCATATCAAGATACAGAATATAAAAGGTAGAACATAAACAGGACATATGTAAAAGTAGATTTTCTTTAAAAAAAAGTAAAATAGAATAAGCATAAAGAATAAAAATAGCATTTATTATCATCCCCAAAATTTACCACAATCAGACCGCATATGAGGATCTCAACTGAACTAATTTTCTCCCAAAAAAAGGCCGTATTATATATAATTATTGGATTCTGATCACACAGGAAATATGTTTTTTTAATAAGGATCCCAATAAGTTGTGTATCTAATGTGCAGTCCAAGATATTGATCTCCCTCTTTCTTATATAATTGGCATTCAAAATAATAGATGTATTTACATCTTCTATCTCTGGAGATCCACAAATAGAAGAATATTCACTGTAAGGGATTTGGAAGATTTAACTTAATACTTGACAATTTGGAATGCACATTTGTAGCTTTTAATGCATTTCAATAATTTTTCTTAACTTTCAATCTTACTGAGGATGGCCACATTTTCCTCTACTTTAAAAATCTTGGATTCTTTGTGCAGCAGTTTTTTTAGTTTTGTCTCCAATTGTAAAAAGATAGTTAGACCACAGTAATATAATTTGAAAATTGTACACTTCAATACCTTTTTAATTGAAATTTGTTTGCCAGTAAAAACAAGACCAGGAGCTGACTGTGGCTCAGATCTTGAGCTTCTCGTTGCAAAATTTAGGCTTAAATTGAAGAAAGTAGAGGGAAAGCACTAGGCAAATCAGGTATGAACTAAATAATATCCCTGATGAATATACAGTAGAGGTGACAAATAGATTTAAGGAATTAGATCTGATAGACAGAGTGCCTGAAGAA
>JANHFT010004219.1:72167-83311 GCA_032467955.1 Pseudoxenodon macrops | reverse complement strand
TATTTCCCCTTCACTTTCTTACTGTTGTTAAACTGGATATTAGAAGAGAATCAATCACAAGGTCCAAAAGAACACTTTCCTTGCAAAGATAACCAACAGAGATGAGGCTGACACGTCTGTCCAAGCCGAGGACGAGTCAAATCTGGGAGTGGCCAGGCAAAGAGGAAGTATTTTAATTGGCAGACTCGTCCTATCAACTGGTCAGACGACAACCCATCTCTGGAGGCTATCTCGACACACTATGGAGAATGAGGGGGTCCTTGGGGCTCTCTGATCTTGGTTGTTTCCTTGCAGACGTTTCATTACCCAACTAGGTGACATCATCAGTGCTAGGTTGAGTGCCAACCCTTCTGCCCTTCTAGCGCTGATCACGTTACCATGTTTTCCCGAAAATAAGCCCTCCCCAAAAATATTTAAATGCATGCGTAGCCGGTCCCCACTATTTCCTCTGGTTAGGGAGACAGAGCTGGAAATCAGGTAAGGCAGCAAAAGGAGACAAGAGCTGGAAATCAGGTAAGACATCTTGCTCCATGCACCCCAAAATAATAAGACCTCCCCGAAAATAAGGCCAAGCACTTATTTTGGGGTTCAAAAACATATAAGACAGGGCCTTATTTTCGAGGAAACGCAGTACCTACTTTGGGTAATGAAACGACTGCAAGAAAACAACCAAGACCGGAGAGCACCAAAGACCCCACATGCATAGATGTCAGGGTAATGGAGTGGTTCAGATCAGAGGTGGGTTCCTACCGGTTCTATCTGGTTCTATAGAACCAATAGTAACTTGGCAATGACATTACGGAGCCGGTCCTCTCGGTGGCTTTGTGGCCGTCGCCATCTTGGATTTTGCTTTTGCGCATGCGCAGAAGATAGTCTTTGACTGCTTCACGTGTGCATGCGTGCTTCACGTGTGCACACGCAGTGCAACCCTGAGCGAACTGGCGGTAAAATCCAGAACCCACCCCTGGTTCAGATGTAATTCAGAAATGATACTTGGGAATGAGCTAGAAAGCAAATGCAACTTTTAGTTGTGACTTATTAAAGTAGCCCTCTCTTCTTCAGAATTGCCAGCGATTGCAGCTGTGTAATCCTGGAGACTGACATGACTGCTTTAAGAGGCCACAGAGAAATGCTGCACCTGTGTCGCTGTATCTCCCCAGCCTTTATTCCAAATTAATTCTGAATTACTGCAAGATCTCTAATTGCTACAGACATACTAATTATCAGATGTAAGGAAAAATATCTGTCTCATTAAAAAAATTCGAATTACAGTAGCAAGCCGTAATACTATTATAAATGAGATATCCATGGTCTTGATATCCTTTAAAGCCTTTTTCAATCTTTCTCCTTTTTCTACTGCTTTGTTAAAACTACTGTAATAATACCAGTGTAAATAGTAATTCAGAGCATTTGGAATTATAAATAAGTCCATTAAAATAACCTTGACTTTAAATTTAAAATAGAGCTTCTTCATTAGGGCTTCTTACACTTGATAAATAAAAACAATCTCTTCTCTTTTATTCTTCCCTGCTAACTCTTCCAGGGTGAGTTTCTAAAAACAAAATTTATTGCTTTATTCTGAATAAAACTGATCGTCATCGACTGTGATTCCAGCCACCTTCTTTTTATAGGCTTGCTAAATTTGCTCAGCGTGACACAGAAAGACCTCTTCAATCCTGCAGGTTGCTTACTTCAAAAGGTCATCTTCAAACAATAAGAAAAACGTACAGCTTTAATCGACTGAAAGCAAAGATGTTGACAGATTTTAGGTGGAAAAGTAACAGAGCAACACACGTTTCTTTTTTAACAACAACAACAAAAAAACCTGCAGAAAAGCATTTCAAGCCTTGCATCTGATGGATAATTAAGATATCCAACAGGATTTAATCCTACGGTATTCAAACGTTTGTTTATGCTTTTAAAAACTAAGCTTTTTTTTAAAAAAGCCAGGGTCCATATTTTATAAGGTACAACTCATGACTAAATCTGGGATTTGTACTCAGTTTTTATTGAGCAGGCAGAGAGAATAAATACTCAGGAAACTATTGAAAACTATTTGACTCAGTTTAACAACTACTGTGTTTTTGAGCACCAGGCTGTCTCACAAAGTAAGGTCTCTAGAAATGCCTTGTACTAGGAATATTACTACTGTCAAGATAGAGGGATGGATTTCTGCTTTCCAAAATTAGGATTCCCATGATTTACCCAAAAAAATGAGGATTAAAAAGTAACAGAAGCTATGTTTCTTCTCTTCTTCTTTTTAAATTCTGTGATTTAACTGACTTGTCTCCCTGCCTGTTGTAACCAGCTATCTCTGTATACCTGAGAAAATGGATGCCCTGCCCTTCCATCATCACTCATGCAACAAACAAATGGAATAATAAGACATAAGAAAGATTATGCCAACTCCCATTTCTCCTTTATAATTACACGTTGTTGATCATTCTGCTCTCTTGCAAATTTTGCCACATCAAAATTAACCCCCTTCCCTGATTCTTTAAGCACTGGTATCTTCAGGGGATTTATTACAGATCGTTAAATGCCTCTTTATATAAATTTGCACGGAAGGAATATTTTAAAATGTATATTACTCTTTATCTGCATTGTAGAATGAAAACTAAAAAGAACACTCTGCTTTTTAGGCAGATGCGCCATACAAGAAAGTATTTATTTCATGCTCACAGTATGTTTTAATGCTGTGAACACACAGAATCACTTTGAATGTATCAAATTGTAAAGTGTGACAAAGTAGAATACATTGGCCGATACGGACACTGCCATTTTCATTTCTTAGAAGACACAGCAGTTAAGACAGCTGCTTCTTAATTACAAAAGCGTATATATTTCTCAAGTGACGTGTGCATCTATGCGATTTATGTGAAAATGGTATTCACATTACCTGTGGATAACAACATAGATTGCTTTCTAGGTGGAACAAAATGGCACTAATGGTATTTTGTATCTAGTGTCGGATTTCTACAAACCAGGCCATTTTAATCAGGGTATAATTTAGAAAGATAGACATGCAAAGTATGCCAAATTCTAGGTAATTGGATATTTGGCACAAACTGTAGCACACGTGATCAGTGAAGCATACAGTTAACTTCATTTGTTTCAGGAACAAATAAATAAATACAGTTGTGAATATCGGTACTACTGTTGCCAAGTTAATTACATAATCAGAAAGAGGAAATATGACATCGGTCTGACGTGGAATGTTTACACCAGTTATTGCACACAGTTGTGCTGCCACCTAGCCTCTACTCACAACATTTCTAAAGAACTGCTTAAAATATTCCACATCATACAGCCTCAACTGCATTCAAATTTGGGAAGGAGAGGGAAGTTGCACCAAAAATCACCTAGACTTTTTCAGACAGCTTACAGGACAGTATTTATATGGACATTCCCATTCGTGTTTGAATTTCAGCTCCTAAAAGAGAAAGATTTGTGTCTTAAATTTCTAAGCCTGTTTAGTAAAGTGAAAAGTTAGTGGACGGTAACAAAGTTGTTAGTAGATGTTTACAAAGTGGATTTTTTCAACTTTGAAAACTGAAGTTTATCTCTCTTCAGTGGACAATTTCAGCCTCTGTGTTTGTGTTTCTTTATTGGCACTGGGGTCAAAGATCAAAAACAGGATTACAAAATTGGTACAACTGCTAAAAAACGATGAACCACTCTTAAAAAAAATACAATCTTGCTGAACCTTGCAGAAATCCAAATAAATTTTCTAACCGCTCAAGAGATAAAATATTGTAGCCAGACTCTTAGAAAATCCTAGTATAGTCTTTATATTTATATATTTATTTATATATTTATATTTATAGTTCAGAATATTAATCTAATAAATCTTAAATGTCCTCATATTAATATTCCCTCCTGTCTGATTTCCAGGCTTCAAAGCAGGTTTCGTATATTTATAATGATAAATGACAGATTTCTTTTTCAAAAATATATCTAAGACAATTAAGCAGCAATGGGGGATAGCTGTACTGCTAAATCAATAAAAATGGAAGCGCTAGAGAAAGGGCAAACGGAGAACGGAAAAACTCAATTTTTTTTTGCATTTATTTCACTCTGGGAGATATTGCGGGTACCTTAGACTTACAACCATTCGTTTAGGGAATGTTTGAAGTTAAAAGGATACTGAAAAAAGTGACCTATGACTGTCACATTTATGACCTTTTCAGCATCCCTGTGGTCACGTGAGTAACATTCGGACACTTGGCAACTGACATGTATTTATGACAGTTGCAGTGTTCCAGGATCACGTGATTGCCATTTGCGACCTTCCGACAAGTCAACGAGGAAACCAGGTTCACTTAAACCGTTAACAACTGCAGTGATCTGGCAAACAAGGCTGTAAAATGGGGCAAATTCACTTAACAACTGTCTTGCTTAGCAACAAAAATTGTAGTCCTTAAGTTGAGGACTACCTATAGATAGAAGCCAATCACTACATTAGGGGTGTTTGGTTTTTTTAAAAACAGGACAGTTGAAAAATTCATATTGTGATGATAAGGAGGAGGCTTCTGTGGGACCTTAAGAAACCAGCATGTGATATTAGCATATATAGCCATGATGGCAAACCTATGGCATGCTTGCCAGAGCCCTTTCTGTGGGCACACCAGCCATCGCCACAGCCTAGCTCCACCGCGCATGCCTCCCGCCGACCAGCTGATCTTCGGGTCCACTGGTTCCCCCCAGTGCGTCCTACCTTTCTCCTCCATTTCTGCCACCCGCACCAATCTGGAAGCCAAAACACGGCACAGGGGCGCCATGCAAGACCCCCCTACACCCCATTTTGGACCTGGAAGCTTCTTGCACCAATCTGCAAACCAAAATGGGGCATGTGGGGCGCATGCATTACTTTTTGGGGATTGAGGCATGCACGCGTGCATTCACATGCACATGTGCATGCCTCTTTGGGCACTTGACACCAAAAAGGTTAACCATCACTGGCATATAGTATCAGCATTCTCCATCAAATTAAAGTTTTCAAACTTTCTACACTTTCCACAAGGTATCAGTCCCAGATTTTCTGTTTAACATCAAGCATTCACAAACTTTCTAGTCCACCCTCAATTTCTATAGGCCACTGGTCAAAGAAAAAAACTACACAACACTGAATATCCTCAATAGCTTGGATAGCTGCACCTTGCACAACAACATCCTAAGCAGCAGACTTTCTAAAAAGATTGAGCACTCTTGCTCTTGAGCTATAAAAACACTTCCAAAGAATTTTGAAGAGCACGGCCTCTGTCGGTGTTTTAACTTTTCTTATTTAAAATATTTCAAACAAACACTTTACAGTGTTTTAATTCACTGACAAGATCTTAAGTTACAACTGCAAAAGCAATATAAGCAAAGGCACTTATTTCTGCACTTAAAGATCAACCAAGCTTATAAAGGCAGCCTGTTATATTGGCCCATTTCCCCTCTATTTCTAACTTCTCCAATTATTCTCATTTCCTGCCTTATTCAAACTGAGATCTTTGTACATGCTGCATCTGCCATGGAATTCTCAGAAAAGGATGGAGTTAATGTGAGATACGACACAGATATTTCCACGGCACTGATAATGTATCAGTGTGTATGTATGTACCGTATTTTTCGGACTATAAGACACACCGGTGTATAAGACGCACCAAGATTTCAAAGAGGTAAATAAGAAAAGGTTTTGTCCACCCCGGCCCCAGGAGCACTCTGCAGGCCTCCCAAACCCTCTGTGCACCCAGTTTTTTACCCGTTTTTGCAAAAAACAGGGCGCACAGAGGGTTTCGGAGGCCTACAGACTGCTTGTGGGTGGTAGGTGAAAACAAAAACGCCTTTTTTTTGTGAAAAACATTCCGGTTTTTTGCCAGTTTTTCGCAAAAACGGGGGTGTTTTTGCCTTCCCGCAGCCCTCAGAAGCAGTCTGCAGGCACCCCAAACCCTCTGCGCACCCCGTTTTTGGGAAAAACGGTTCCATTTTTTTGCAAAAATGGGATGCAGGGGCGGGGCTTCAGGCCAAAAATGGCTGTATTCGGTGTATAAGACACACCAACATTTCCACCCTGTTGGGGGGGGGGAAAGGTGTGTCTTATACTCCAAAAAATATGGTAATTCTGTTTGTGTTTGCAGACCTTATCCTTTGATATGTGAATTAGGTCTGGATAATTTATTTGGGGGATTAAGAACATTTGAGAAAGGGATTTTCCCGTTTGCTATTTTTTACTTAATTAATTTAGTTTCCGCTTGATTGTCAATTATCTAGTTACGACACTGATTCTCAGACCATTGTGAATTCCGTTAATATTTTAAGGGAAGATGGAAACAGTATAGAGTAAAATATATTTTGATATAAAATTTCTCATACACCTGTTAAGCCTTCTGGTCTACTTATTATCTGGCAACTGTATGCTTAATATTTTTCTTGCAGCCTTGCAGTATAACTACTGCCTTTCCCTTCCTGTTCTGTTTTTCCTTACTGATCACTATTCACCTTGAACCCAAGCTAATTTCTCTCAACCAACTAAGACTGCTTGTTTTAGTTTCCCCCCCAGAACATTTTCCAGTTATTTAACTTGTCATAGTACATGGCAAATGTTGTTTGCATTGATTTTGTTGGCTTCTACACAAATCTATCTGAAGATTTTGTACTGATGGAATTTGACCCCCATAAGAATTGCATTTCCCCCCACAATTATCCAGAGAAATGTTAGATGAGTTATAAAGAGAAATATTCTTGTTTTAGTGGATAATGAAAAAGTATCAGATTTGGGGGTGGGGGAGTGGGGAGTATTTGATAAATTGAATGTTATGACTTAAACAGAGAATTAAATTTTCAGAAAAATTGGGATTGTGTAGATTTAATGAAGATTATATACTGTTAAACAGTTAAAAAATTTATACTATTTTAACTGTTGGCAGCTAAATTGTTAATTATTGTTAAAGTATTTGAATAATTTATCACTTACAAGTGTTATAATAAAATATGGACAGAGCTCTACTCAAAAAAGCATTTAAAATTTAAGACACTCTTTAAAGAAACTACAATCAGTCTTACTCTTTGTACTGCAATTTCCTAGGATTGTTACAGTGCTGTTACAGTGCTAAATTAGCATATATGCTAATTCCTACAATACAGGTTGCTAATGAATGCAATAAATATGTATATACAACAATTACATGTTCACTAAGAATATACAATCACACAGAGATTGTGCAGATTTGGGTGCCCATGTGACTGAACAGACTGATACTGAAAGGTTCAACTAGTATAGGTTATGTTACAGTAGGTTATGTTGTTTATGTTATGTTTAAGTCCTCTGGTGTTCTATTGGATTCCGAGCAGCATTTCTGCCCTTTGAATGCCAGGGTCCTAATTTAGATTGGCTTCTCTTCATCATGAAAATGCAAAGGTATAGAGGTGCTCTAAAAGGTACAGCACTGTGACTATGATAATGGCATATTTTGAAAAAATGGCCATAACATCAAGGAAATTACACTTTAAATTAGGAATGCAATGTTATGGAAATCTTAATTAATACAAAGGATACCTCTCACACAGTAGCAACTCAGGTTATCTGAAGTTGAAATCTTAAGTGAGGGAAAAAGAAAGCTTAGTAAGACAATTAAAGGAAACATAAAAGTACCTCATTGAGGATTTGTTTAAACCAAAAAAGGAAAGTTGTAAGATGGCCAAATATAAAAATTCATTGCACAGGGCACCAGAGCCTATATTTAAATAGATGCTTAATTTTATTTTAAAAATATTTTTGAAATGGCTAAATTAAATGAATTTCAATTGGGTAGTAAAAATAGTTTAGTAAATATATATATCTAAAAACAGCAGGAAATGTTTGATGAATGTGTTGGCCAAGAGAGGTATGGATTCAGCTATTACTATCAATTATTAATAGACATGCACTTCTCTAGTAGTAACAGTTCAGGTAGTCCTTGATGTACGACTACAACCAAGCCCAAAATTTATGTTGTTAAGTGAGAAATTTGTTAAGTGAGATTTGCCCCATATTACGACTTTTCTTGCCACCTTTGTTAACTGAATCAGTGCAATTGTTAAATTAGTAACATGGTTGTTAAGTGAATCTGGTTTTCCCATTGACTTGGCTTCATAGAAGGTTGCAAAAGGTGATGACATGATCCCAGGATGTTGCAACTGTCATAAATGTGAGCCAGAATATAAACCATGTGACCATGGGGATGCTGCAATGGTCATAAGTGTGAAAAATTGTCATAAGCCTACTTTTTTCAGTGCCATTGTAATTTTGAATGGTCACTAATGAACTATTCATTGTAAGTTGAGAACCTCTATAGATTTCTCATATTTTATTAATGATATATTTTATAGAGTATTCTTGCCTTCCTTGAGGATTTTTTAGGCAGCTTTGTGTGCAGCATAATATCCAGGAAATTTATTTTGTCTGCTGTTTAGTTTACATAATAGTCACAGCTCATATAATGATCTGAGCTCAGAATAATACCCTGCAACTTACTGATTTCTTGATTTAGGAAAAGTATTTTACTTGTGTTTTAATTCATACACAAAAACTGATTACTAACAGTGCTTAAAAATAATAACACTACTCCACTTGTTCACAAATGTACAAAAAATAATAGTAGATTTACATTCAACTACTAAAGCTTAATGTCCACACTAGATAATAGTTGCATTGACATTCACATACATAAGCACGGAATAAATATTTTAGGATACTTATAAGAGCATGTTGCATACATACAGTACTTTAATTTTACATAATAAGCAATAATTTTAAGGGTCAGAAATTCATAAAATCTTAGAGAAACTAAACCCAAGAAGATCATGTAGGCAAATACATCAAGACACTGAACAGAGTTAGCAGTTTAATAAAGTTGCTTGGTGAGAAAGAATTTATTTCCACTTCCCCTGATTATTATTATTATTTTTACAAAAGGAGTTTACTCAAAGTGCAGAATAAGGAAAGCAAAATGAGAGCAAGAAAATCTTGTATTTCTTTTAATGCATGCAAGAGGCAGTCCCCATTCCCAATTTAGTGACCTGATATAATAAAGCGGTGATTGGCAGATATAATACAGTGTTTCAGGCATTTTTTCTAAAGCACTTTATTAGCAGCAATGATATTTTCTAATGGCTGTAAATTTACTTCTGTTTGGGGGTAAAGGACATCATATTTCTTCATTTACAGCTATTCTCCCTTTATAAATATATTAAATCACTAATAGCATGGATAAGACTACTTCCTTCTATATTTTTGCATATGTTTTATGGAAATACTCTGATATTTTCAGAGCTGCTATGTGCAAAGGAATGTTAAATAGAGTGGAAAGAAGGACATAAAGGAAACATCACAGTCATTTACATTCCTGAGATGTCAGCCCTTAATTCCTTTGTTAAACTCTGAGAGCTTGTCAGCATGGTGGTTTCATAACAGTTTTGGACAATGTCCCCAGATTGTAGACACTTCTATCCATACAGCTGCACTCAAGATGTGAATAAGGAATCCCCACTCTCCAAAGTTACTTGTGGTTTTTTTTTCAAAGAGGGAGATTTTTCACACACCTTGTTTAGCTTTACAGTAGTGAGTCAAGGATATGGGAGGTTGCCATGCAGACGTTCCCTGAGGGACATCCTTGCTAGGAGATCAAAGGCCTTGTTGTGGCAATATGGTCAATGGCTTGGAAGCAGACATACCTCATGGTTTCTCATATGAGTTGTCTGACTTAAACTTGTTTTTTTGCTGCAATGTGCATATAAAATATAGAAAAGCTCACAACATACATGGATAAATCTGATGGAATACAAAATAATCACAAATTTAAGATAGATCCCCGGGCACATTGATTTAACTTGTTCATGTTTTGCGAGTGCTTTTGCATCATATTAACCTGACCTTGCATCACCTAGCCAGCCATCAGTGCACAGGAGTTTTCAATCAGCTACAGGGTGCACAATAACAAAACTGTTTAACTCTCCACCCACATATATGTCATCAGGATAGGGTTACAGACTCCAATTTTGCTTGGGCTATGTTGTGAAAAATGTCTTTTCCAGAGTAGGAGAAAAGAAACAGATCTGCTTTTTTATAATCTGAAAATAAGCCAGGGTGGAGAAAAATAGTTAATGTTAGGTGTGATAAAGCTTTCAAGACAAAACCTGTCAAGCAAAAGATATTGTGAATTCCCTGCAGATTTTTGAAGTCTTGCACATACAGAAAATTAATTAACAGTAGGAAGAAGTTGGGAGTTGCTACATGGTGAGAGCTCTTCCAAATTGCAAAAATTGGCTAAATCAATTGTTCAATATAAACTCACTGATCACTGTTGTCAGTGGTACTGTTGATCTTTTCTTTTTTATCCTGAGCCTTGTTTCCCTTCTTTTTTTTCTTTTTTTTCTTGGTCTCTTCCTTCTTGCCAAAGGTTATGAAGTCACTTTTATCAGTTTGGCTATTTGGTGGATCTTGACGAATGGAGATGATGGCAGGAGATCCTGGGATAATGAACTTGTCTGGCAACTCAGTTGGGCCTGGCTGCTTGGAATTGCCAGGCCCATATTTGAAAGTCCAGCTGTTGCTGTTCACGCCAGCTCCCACTGGAGGGGACACTTCACCAGCTTCAGGTTCTAGGGGAAAAAAATAAAATACAACAAAACATTAAAATATTATTCAGCTAGAAATACATGCAGGTAACTTGCACCTGTTACTACTATGTTCTAAGAATTATTTCAAATAAGGGTAAATAATGATGTTACAGGTACATATCAAGTTTTCACAGGTGGGATTTATCTTCTCTAATCAAAAGAAATCACATTTCCTTAATGTTTTTTTAAAACCCTGGAAATCTACAACTTGAATTGCCAAATTACAATTAAAAGTGTTATTTTTAATTTTATATTTATATTGATTTTATATTGAAAAAAACCACCTCATGCATCTATCAGACTGGATTCTAGCCCACAAAGGCTTGTGTCCAATAGGTTGAATATTATGGCACATTAAAACTACCTCACAAAGATCAAAGCTGTTTCATTTGAATTATTAAGAGTTGCGGTGGCGCATTGGTTAGTGTGCAGTACTGCAGGCTACTTCTGCTGACTGCCGGCTGCCTGCAATTTGGCAGTTCAAATCTCACCAGGCTCAAGGT
>JANHFT010004219.1:30866-41561 GCA_032467955.1 Pseudoxenodon macrops | reverse complement strand
TGAATATATTTGTTTATATCTGTATTTTCTTTACCACTATAATGACAAGATCTTATTTTTATCATGTTTCCATTTCTTTACCTATAGTTCTAATATTTAATATCTTTGATATTTTAATTATCTAAATATCATTAGACCCTTTTTTCATACACCAAACTGCAGGCCTTTCAGGTTGCAGTAAACTATAACTTAGTTCATTTTGTTAACATTTGTAGATGTTGTATCAGGCAGGTTCTTTTCAGGTGAGGAGGGAACGAAAATAGATTTCTACCAATTCAAATTGACAGACGTGACATTATTGTCTCAGTTGTGCAATACACTGCTTGAATTAAGGATAAGAGATTCTGGTTCTCAGAAAGTACTTCATGTGTATTTTCCTCTCAAGGGCACACTGAGTTCCAGGTTGTCATGTTCTTGGTGAAAAAGATCCTACATGTTCCCTTCATTTTAGCCCTGAAGCCTAATCTTCCAATCTTTTGTTCCTTTCTTTCTCTGATGAATTCAAATGTTCCCTTCATGTCAGAGGCCTCTAATTCACCCTGTTTGGAATGAACTGCTTAAATTCAGAGCAGCCATTTTAAAACCTAATGTGTTGATGTAATTCGAGTTCAATAAACTGCAAGCTTGTCTTTGATTCTTATTTTCAATTCTCCATTTACAACTAGGGTTCTTCTAACCAAGGTTGACTGTGGTTCTTCTTTTCTATATCATTTGGCCTTTTTTGGGGGGAGGGCAATATCTCCTACAAAATGTGTGCTTTGGAATCTGGTTGGTTAGATAGAAATATAAAAAATTGTGTAGCCATTTTGGAAGTGATGTTTATTTAACTTTTCTAAATAAGCTATAATCCATAAGTGACTCCTGAATTGATTAAAGTAATTTAAATCTCCATCTATTCAACAATTTTACACCATCTTTCTGATCCCTTCATCAGCCTAAGAAAAGTCTCTTGAAAAAGATGAACATCATTATATATCACATTGTCATTATATAACTATATCTTTGAGTGTCCTTCCTTCCCTCCTTCCTTCCTTCCTTTTCCGATGGCTGCAGCTTGTTGTTTAAAATATATAATTATTTTAAATGAATAATGAAAAATGCAGAAAATATGTTTTTGATTAGAATGGAAATAGTTCTTTCTCTGTTATAAGTATAATTAATCTCCCAAATGTCATTTGCAGTTCTTTTACCTGCAGAATTCCCTTGGTTATCGCTAATACACAATTTTCAAAAGAAGACAATATATCCATTGCAGTGTAGATCCCATAAACTGTGATGTTACATTCTCATTTCTGTATCTCAAAGGAGGAAACGTTGAGTGTTTATAAAAGAAATGCTTTAAGAGTCACATTGCAGATAACTACAGTACTGTGCCGTTAATTTTTAAGTCTTAATTACGGTTCGTTTGATGGTAGCAAATGCCCTTAAGAGAAAGAATAGGACAAGGAAAGCTGCCCTGCAACCATCTAAGTCACAACTGAAGAATTCCACAATAACAGCCACATACATTTCCTTCTTAGGTTTAGGTTCCAGTCCCAATTGAAAGGGATCTACCAGTTCATTTTATATCTCTATTCAATCAGCTCCTCCCCCCCCACATTACATGATCATGTTTCTCTTCTAATCTTACTTATGTTCCAAACTGCGTATCACACGTGATGGCCTGAATGACCAGAGAAGTTACATTATTTGGAAAAATTAGGATATTCCAGACTGGACAGAATTTAGGGAATTCTGAATATTGAATATTATTACCAGAGTAAATACATGAATAAACAAATATTGGAAGTATAAAACACAAAAAAATGTTGCCATATCCTTATTGTGTTGATTGATTGTTGATTGATTTTTCTACATGGATCTCGCAGTGTGATGTAGGAGAATTGTTTTATGAGATGTTGAATGTGGAAAGTAATATAGAGAATATTGCTAAATGCTTGAATGTAAAATGAATTAACCACATTAGTTACCACGAACCATAAACTGACTCCTAAGTAGAAAAGAAGGCCACTTAGTGTATCCATGGTCCAAAGCCAATCCAAGCTAATAGACGTTAGTTATATTCTAGGCTGCTGGATACCTATGCTGAGATTTGTAGGGTCATCTATCATGCACAGGATACTATTCTCCTAGTTATCTTCTTCAGCAACACCATGTTCCTTCCTGAAGGATAGGATAGGGCTAATTGGCATTATTTGAGCATTTGGAGGTGGTTGCAAATGGTCTTTGCTTGGGCCAAAATCTTGAAAGCTCTCAGTCCTTCCTTTCCTGTAGGGTTATCAACAACAAAACACTGCAAAAAAAAAGTATCAGCATGTATATTAAATAGGCCTTCAAATGTGTCTAGAAATGCAGAAGATTTTGCAGATTTCAGCTTTTGAAGTAGGACAATCACTGTACATACAAGAGATTTACAAAACAGTGGTCATTCTGCTCCTTTACAAATACATTAACTTTTCACTAATGGCAAATGACTGAACATCATCCACAGTAATAGCTTGTGATGACCCTATCGGTAAAAAACTAGTTTCTGCACAGAAGCAAAATCCAAAATGGCAGAGCCCACACAGACACCAAAGCGACCGGCTCCATGACGTCATCACCAAGTTACTACCAGTTCTATAGAACTGGACAGAACCAGTGGGAAGCCACCTCTGCCCAGGGATCAGGGGGCCATAATCGACTGAATGGGCAGTCGCCCGCCCAAGGGGAGGAAAGAGATGCATGGATGCTGCTGTTTAACACTGACAATCAGCAACATGATGCCTCTAATGAGGAAAGCTGTGATCCCCACCAGATCTGTGGATGTGAAGAGCAAAGAGATGGGAAGCTCAGAGGAGGTTAGCAAGGCTGCTTGCAAGGAAGCAGGCTTACCCCTCCTAATCAGGAGCACTGGGCTCTGGATTACTTAGTCAGGCATGTAGGATGGAATGGGACAACTCACCACAGCTAACTCACCACTGCCAGCTCACTGTGGGAACTCACCATGGGACAATTCAACAATCCAATTTAATTATTTAAAATAATTTTAAAAAATATTTTAACTTTTGTCATTCACATTTCATTTTGTTCCTCCTTTTGCGTTCTTTCTTTAATGATTCTATTCCACCATTTCTTTGATATTGGTGTAACTCTTGTCCTGTGGTGAATTGCCCTGCATTGAGTTGGCTGCAACAAACTGGCCATGGCAATTTGTCCTAGACCCCAAGCGGGAGGGAGTGCTTGGTGAAGACAGCCGTTCATTTTCCTGAGTGTCTGAATTTTGTGCTGTGAGCCTTAGGTTTGTCTTATCACCTTTTGCTGGATGTGGACTTGGATGTGGACTTGGATTTGATTTGCATCTGGATTTGAATTTGGGAGATTCCTTGTGGGGCAATTTGCTTGAGAACTTACTCTTTTAGTTTTTTGTGGGTGTGTGCTTGGACTTACTGAATTGCTTGGGATGATTTATGGGGCTATTGCTATAACAAGTAAAGTTGTGCAGTAAACATATTTTACTTGCACTTATTACCATGTGTGTGACTTGGGTTAGAACGTATTCTTTTCTTTCTGGTACAGAATGTAACAGTACATCAAGTGAACTGTCCTTCCTTGTGTCCAAACACATCCAGAAAACGGTGAAATTCAACAGAAGACTGTAACCCCCTTTCCAAATACTTAATGCACTCCTTATATAACAGCTTAATCTCTTCTATGAAATACTGACACTGTTTATCTTCTCTCATTCCTTTTTCTTCTTCATGCAGTGTCTTCACAAATGCTCTAATTTTCATGGACATTCTATTAGCCTTTAATATGGTCAACTGTTGACTGTAGGGCACTCACCACCTCTATTAATGAGGATTCTTCTTTTCAACTGCTTCAATCTTACTCTGGAAGGCAGAAATATATTTGCAAAACTTTTTCAAAATCTCAGATTGAACTATAGAGTTAAAAGCACATCCGAGACATCTTCAAAGAAATTGTCATTCTGCTGTTATAAAAAGATTTCAATTTTGCACTAGTGGCAAATAATTATGCATCACCCATAGTAATTCATTATGCATCCATCATGCATTTTGGTCCAGAATGCATGATAACAACACATGGAATGAAATGAAATGTCTTTCCTTGTGTCCAAACTAATGCAGAAAATAGTTTTTTTTAAAGTGGGGAGTGTTGCAAAGAAGAAAAAGATGAGAGCTTGAAAAAAGTGCTTCATGAGTCACATTCTATTTATTGATCATATAACTGATGGTGACTTACAGGAAGAAAATATTCGTTCAGTGCTGGAAACAACCAGATGATTCTCTCAATAGCAGCATCTAGAGTTACTGTGATACAATAATTGTTGATTGTTAATGTCCATATATTCAGAACACTTTTTCAACCTCTGTGCCCGAACTGCATATACTTTAAACTAACTGAATGTATGCAATAAAATGGCCTCAACATTGACTTTCAACCAATCAGCACCAGATACCATAGAATGCTGTTGTGGAGGGCATCATCAGGAAATCACACATAAACTATGGGCTTGTTGAAGTTTCCTTCAGACACAGCAACATATTTTTTGCCATCTTTCTTACTGATATTTTCAAAGTTCATGTTGGCATTGTCCCCTGGAAATGAACAGATTTTGTGGACAGTGTCAGATTGTGATGGGGTTCTTTTTTGAACTGGAGGTACCATATTTTTCGCAGTATAAGGCACACTTTTTCCCCTATAAAAGAGGCTGATAATGTGGGTGGGTGACCTTTGCAATCATATTAAAAGCAACTTCCCTTCTGCTCTTGCCAGGTTCCCATGAGAACTCAGAATTTGAAGACACAATGCAGGAAGGGGAAAGCAGCATAGAAGAACCCATGATGGAAAACCAGGCTGAGCCTGAGGAAGGGGTCAAGCATGTTATCAGTCATGAGTCCCCATAACTTGAATATTACACTGCACCAATGGGACGGCTGACTCAAAATCTCCCTCACCAGACCCAGCAATAAGGAGGACAACTCATCAAGTATGTGACAACCCAGCAGACCTTCAATGCCAATTTTGAGCTGCTTTTTCCCCTTTTCGTCAGGTCAAAGCAGAATCACAGCCAGGCCAGGCCATTAAAGCCTTATGCAAGAAAGTTTGTATCTTGATAAAGTTTTCAGTGCATTCTGTAATGTAGGAGCAGAAGCTTCATTGTGAGCATTTTCTACTTTGAAAATATTCATCTGGATTCTACCAGCTCTCCAATCAAAGTATTGGAATGATAATTATTCAGAGATAGAAAAAATTGTTGTGATAATGTAGAATTCACCATGATTCATTTTTCAAATGTCACTCTTAAAATATTTAATGTATCACATGATTTACAGTGATCATAGAAGTGAAGAATCAAGAAATATATTTATGTTATATTTTGTCTGCTAGCCTGTTGTTAGATGAGGGGGAAAAAGAAGCAGACAAGTTACAAGGTCACAATACACAAAGGTTTGAGTGACTACTTTTGTAAAAAAAAATAATAACTTCCATTAAATAGCAAAACCCCAAAGGCTGGACAATATAGACAGAGGTCATGAGAACAGAAAGGAGGACATCTCCTCCTTTTGCTGGAGATGAGGGAACCTTAGGTCCCTGGACAAGGAAGGGTGACTATAGTCTACATCACACCAGAATATTGCAGTTATGGATGTAGCCACCAGTTCCCTGGCCTAAATTTTAATACACCATATATTCTGTGGAAATTAGACCAAGGCAGTTGCTTAAGTTTGGGGTGCAGTGCGGTGGGGTGAAACCATATAAATATCTTTTGCAACACTATTGATTATAGTTAGGTGCAACTATATTCCTTAGAACATCTCTGTTTATATGTTGGCTTTGCTCAGTTATAATTCTTGACTATTATTAAGTTTTCCTGAATCTGGAGGACAACATGAAGCTGCTGACTATCTTTCCTCTTGCAATTTGCCTTCTGGCATTTTGGATGGGATTCCCCTCCGTAGTTGGAAGGGACTTCCAAACAGGTAAGATATAAAATGTGCTTTTTGCGAGAAGACAGGATGACAGAAAGAGCAGGAAGTCTTATTGGTTTGTATGCCTACATCGTCATGTAAATATCATCTATTTTCTGTGGATGATTGCATATTGATGGGAGTAATAGAATAGAATTCTTTATCGGCCAAGTATGATTGGACACACAAGGAATTTGTCTTTGGTGTATATGCTCTCAGTGTACATAAAAGGACAAGATACATTTGTCAAGAATCATAAGGTATAACACGTAATGTTAGTCATAGGGTACAAATAAGCAATCAGGAAACAATATCAATAAAAATCGTAGGATACAAGCTACAAGTTACAGTCCTACAGTCATAAGTGGGAGGAGATGGTGATAGATTGATTTCTGTATTGCTGCATTTATTACAATTATTGTTGTCATAGGAAATCTCTTAGTATATTTTAATCCATAATTTGCATATATAATTTGCATATGCATGTAAATATTTATATTTTGTTGGAGATGCTCTTCATACAATGTACTCCGGTCCTTATAGTATTCAACCTGTGGACCTTCCGAGTTCTTCCATTTGTCCAATAGAATTTGTTTTAAGACAAATCAGTTCAACTCATGGATATATTGCGGTTTTCAAATTAATCTACTCCATGCTATACATATTCGCTACATCTGTAGATGGCAACATTTTCAAATGTCTCTATTTTCTTTCAGTAAATTGAAGATGCACATTTCCAGTATAAAAATAATCTATATAAATTTTACAACCCTTGAAAGGAATTAAATAGAAATGAAAAAATTCTAAAAGTGAGATTGATTGATTACTTAACTTACTCCACATTTGTCCTTGTGAGCACCTTTTTTACATCTAGAAAGTGTTGAACAATAGCTGTGACAAAATTTCCTGCTGGTCAGTGCTGATTGTGGCCAGAAATGCTTTCTAAGTATCAAAGAAAAAAATTGCATTCCAAATAAAAACAAGATATTCAATGAACAAGATATTAGTTGTAACACAGGAACTCAGGAAGGAGAAATTGTTCAAAGCATCTCTTCTCAGAAATCTTTCTGAGGTAGGTCTGAAAATGCAATAAACACAGAAGCTAATTAATCTCCTCTTTGTTAATCTCCATGAAAAGTTTTTGTTTTTATTGTTTTAAAAATTTTTTTTCTATTTTAATATGAATATATTTTTTAATCTGCAAGCTACTCAGTATAATTTACTGAGATGGATGCCTATAGAAATCAATAAAATAATTATAATTAAATAGTTAAAATAAAATAAAAATGCAATGCAATGCAATGCAATACAATACAATACAATAAAGGTTTAAGTAAAATTTGTAGTGGGAAGTCTGAAAAAGTCAGTGGATTGTATTGGCCTTTGAAATAAAGATAGTTAGGAATTCTACTGAGAATATGTTGAACAATAGGAAATTTCCTTTTGCTACACCAACTATTTCTCCAAAGTGGGTAGCATTGAAGCTTTCTCTGTGCATATAATAAACTAATTTTAGAAGTATCAAGTATTGCAGGATGTAAGCTGTTCCAAATAAAACTACTTTTTGACTTTGAGTGATAGTGAATTTGACAATGCTAATGGTATTCAAGATATAATTAAACCACTCTTTCTTTCCTCTAGCCTTTCTTTATTTTGTTCTTTCTTTATTCCTTTCTTCATACATACATACATACGTACATACATACATACACATGGTGGTTCAGTGGCTAAGAAGCTAAGCTTGTTGATCAAAAGGTCAGCAGTTCAGCAGTTCGAATCCCTAGTGCCATATAACTGTGTGAGCTCCCGCTACTTGTCTGCCAACCTAGCAGTTCGAAAGCATGTAAAAATGCAAGTCAAAAAATAGGGACCACTTTGGTGGGAAGGTAACAGCGTTCCGTGTGCCTTTGGCATTTAGTCATGCCGGCCACATGACCATGGAGACATCTTCGGACAGAGTTGGCTCTTCGGGTTTGAAACGAAGATTAGCACTGCCCCCTAGAGTCATGAACAACTAGCACATATGTGCGAGAGGAACCTTTACATATGTGTGTGTGTGTATATATATATATATTATGTATGTATGTATGTATGTATGTATATGATTTTAACTTATTGTTAAAATCATAAATGCTAAAAAATGAACAACAGAAATTGAAATCAAGGACATTGTTGGCATCTTCCCTATTAATTCCAATATATTACTGTATTTTTCGGAGTATAAGACGCACCGAAGTATAAGATGCACCTAACGTTTGGGGAGGAAAACAAGAAAAAAATCTGTCTCCCAGCAAACACCAAACAGTACATATGATATACACTGTTTGCTGTGTATTTCTGTGCATGCAAAGAATTTGAGAAATGTACATTCTGGCAGTATATTAATGCCAGAAAGTTTTCTTAAATGCAGTCACACTAATTCTTCCCAATTATTTAAATAGATTTACTCCAAATATGACTAAGTCATTCAGACTATACTTGTACAGATGCTGTTAAACTTGATGTGGCTTTCTGGAAGTATACATTATTCTCTGATATTTAAAAGAAGACACAATAGCACTGGGCCTCTTCAGATCAAGCATGTATTTTAAAAGGTTTCTTCATTTTGTTGTCTAGAACAATAATGAAGCAGTCTTTAAAAAATAAGTCTAATAATATGATCATTCTATAGGCATTTATAGTTATTGACTTACCTCCTTGCAGCAAACAAGCCTGATTAGCACAGGAAAATAAAAACCTCTACCTCCAAGCAAGTTGCCTCCTTGCAGTTTAGTTTCACTTTCAGTTTTAGCACATGCTGCCTGCTTGCAGCCTCAATCAGCTGAGGTTCGGGAGGCCTATAATCAGTTGCTTGTGCTAATCAGGCTCTGACGGTTTGCTCCAAGCAGATAAATTGATGGGAGGCAGAGGCCAAAGGTTGGGAGTGGCTGGGTAGGCTGCATTCGGTGTATAAGAGGCACCCACATTTTCACCCTCTTTTAGGGGGGGAAAGGTGCGTCTTATAATCCGAAAAATATGGTACTTTGGATTTCTGCATTGAATGAAGGAAGGGGGATTTGATGACCTGAATCCAACTTTACAATTCTATAGTTCCAAATTACCTTTGTCACCTGAACCAATACCTAGAGTAATGATATGTATTAATTTATTAATAAACTAAGACCAATAATAAAATTATTTATTAAGAATATAAAGAATAATATTGTTCTTTATTAATGATAAAGAAGAAGTAGGGGACATGATAGCAGTATTCTGGTATTTGAGAGGCTGCCAAAAATATGAGGGGGTCAATTTATTTTTCAAATCACCAGAGGGCAGGACAAGAAACAATGGATGGAAACTAATCAAGAGAGAGGCAACCTGGAATTGAAGAGAAACTTCCTAATAGTAAGGACAATTAACCAGTAGAACAGCTTGCCTTCAAACATTGTAGGAGCTTCATCACTGGAGGTTTTTAAGAAGAGACTGGGCAGTCACTTGTCTGAAATAGTATAGGATCTCCTGCTTAAGTAGGGGGCTGGACTAGAAGATCTCCAAGGTTCCTTCCAGCTCTATTCTAATTCTAATATTAACAATCAAATCAAAATAATTACTGTACTCCCAATTGCAACTCATTCACAAACACTGTGTAAGCTAAAAAGAAATGATAAACAATACTGTAGAATACTACATTTTAGTTACCCATATATTTAAAAGCTATCTGTTACAAATCAAACACTTCATTATGAAAAAAGGTAGTGATTTAAAATCGGAATCAGAGAAATAGAATGTGGAACGAATGTCAAGCACTAATAAAAGGACCAAAACTCACCTCTTTAGATGCATTTGGAATCAGTTCTGTGTCATTTTGAAGTTCTCCATTATTTGCAAAAACAGGAGCATTGGGACTGAAAATCATGAGGTTACTCTTGGCACTACACTCTGTATTCACTCCTGCCAGAATATGGCTGTGGCGATTGGAATAGGACCAACGTCCCACTTCACTGGTACAGACCAGGGTGGCCATATCAGGGCCATAAACCATGGTTTCTTTTGCCTTGCAGTGGCATCGCAAGACCACATAGATGAGAATAGCCAGCAAAAAGAGGCTGGAAACAGAGCAGATGGCAATGATCAGATGGATGTTGATCGAGTCCACCAGGGGCATGAAGGTCTCCCCTGACCAGTGGACATGAATATCTGTCCTGATGGCGTGAGAATTTGTCACTAATGACATACTCAGGGTAGCTGTGGCTGAGAGTTGAGGCATCCCATGATCCTTCACCAGAACCAACAGACTCTGGATTTTGTTTCCTTCTGACTCATCCAGAGAATATTTGGTACTCACCTCACCACTATACTGTCCCACTGACCATGGGCCATTGCTTTCTTCAACCAGTTCATACATTAGCCATGCATTGTATCCAGAATCCGCATCCAAGGCATGGATCTTGCCTACAATATGCCCAGGCATCACCGGGACCACTAAAAAAATCAGATTCTCTTCTGATGATCGTGACACAGCAGGTGCATTGTCATTCTCATCCATCACAAAGATTTGAACAGTTGCATTGCCACATAAGGAGGGAAGTCCATCATCCTTGGCTCTCACCTGGAACTCCAGCAATTTCAACTCCTCATAGTCCAAAGACTGCAAAGCATAAAGTTTTCCACTCTCTGAATGTACAGAGATGTAGCTTGATAATGGCCAGAGCTTCTCATCTATCCAATAGGTGATCAG
>JANHFT010004219.1:6050-18583 GCA_032467955.1 Pseudoxenodon macrops | reverse complement strand
GAAGGAGAGCCAGTTTGCTGCTATGACTGTGTTCCTTGTCCAGAGGGGACCATCTCCACTCAGGAAGGTGGGTGACAACAGAGGAAATGATTCTGGATTTATCCAGAGCAATTTGATCAATATGCTTTTAAAAGCATGGTATCAATTATTGACCTAAGAAAGTATTGCTTGAAAGGTAAACTAATATAATATTAAAGAAATGTTGCTTTTTGGTTTTCTCAGATATGGAAAAATGCACCAAGTGTCCAGATAATAAATATCCAAATAAGTACAGAATCCAATGTATCCCCAAAGTTCAAACCTTTCTTTCTTATAAAGAATCTCTGGGCATAGCCTTGGTATCTTTAGCCCTACTTTTGTTCCTAAATACAGACCTTGTTTTATTCATATTCATTAAATACCAAGAAACTCCCATTGTCAAAGCCAACAACCGGAATCTCTCCTACATCCTCTTGGTCTCCCTCCTGTTTTGTTTCTTGTCCTCTTTTCTCTTCATTGGACAACCAAGGAAAGCCACCTGTCTTCTCCGACAAACGGTGTTCAGCATCATCTTCTCAATTGCTGTTTCTTCTCTCTTGGCCAAAACAATCACGGTGGTGCTGGCCTTCCTGGCCACAAAACCAGGCAACCAGGTGAAGAGATGGTTGGGGAAAAGCTTAGCCTACTCCATCATCCTTTCTTGCTCTGTTGTCCAAATTATCATCTGCTCCATCTGGCTGGGAGTTTCTCCCCCATTCCCTGACTCTGACTTTTATTCCGAGCATGGAGAGATCATCCTGCAATGCAATGAAGGGTCTGTTGTCATGTTCTACATCACCCTCAGCTACATGGGCTTCCTGGCTGCCATTTGCTTCACAGTGGCTTTCCTGGCCAGAAATCTCCCTGGGGCCTTTAACGAAGCCAAACTGATCACCTTCAGCATGCTGGTCTTCTGCAGTGTCTGGGTGTCCTTCCTGCCCACCTATCTGAGTACCAAAGGGAAATACACGGTGGCTGTGCAGGTCTCCTCCATTTTGGCCTCAAGTGCTGGTCTGCTGGTCTGCATCTTCATCCCCAAGTGCTACATTATCATTCTGAGACCAGATCTAAACACAAAAGAACATCTCATGATTAAAGTAGGGAAGTTAAAATGAAATTGTTTCTTAGACTCATAATAATTAATTTTTTATTGCAGTTATTATTTGATTTGAATGCTTCCTTTGCATCCATTGACAGTTAAGGTTATTTAAAACCTAAGGAAATAATACATATTAAGAGTTTAAGAGTAATGAAATAAAATTCCAATATAATCATCAAAGAGTAAACTTTACTTAATTAATTTACTTTACTTCTCCGTTTTGGCTCTAATGATGGTCTACTGGCCTGTATCTTCTTCTCCAAGTGCTACATTATCCTTCTAAGACCAGATCTAAACACTAAGGAATGATAAAAGGCGGGGGCTGATAGAGAATTAATTTCTTAGGTTCATAACATTTAATTATTCATTTCAGTTATTATTAGATTTGTATGCTTCCTTCACATCTGTTTAATAAATACAGTTATTTAACTCTCAAGGAATTAAAAATATGAAGAGTTTAAGAATAGTGAAATTGAAGTCCTAACTAATCACCAAACATACAATACATGAATTAATAATTAAGATTATCATGCAGCCAGGGGAGGAGAGGATAAGAAGTGAGAGTTAGATTAAAATAGAACAACTGCAGAAATGACAAGACTGCTAAAAGAGAAGGGGAAAAATATTTTGCTTAAGGTGCAATGAATATGGAAATCTAAGCCTTCCTGAACATCTTTATATGACTTGTTCTAGAAACTAGATGGAGGCAATAAAGCTGAGTGGAAAAGAGTATCAGTAGGACCTTCAATACTCTATATACCTACCCCAGTTTTTTTTGCAGGTGTTAGATAACACCATAAATCTTGTGAGACTTCAGAATTCCAAGACCTCCATGTTGAGTCATCACTCTCCCAACACTCTTTCTGGACATGTCCCAACAAGAATCACCCCACTGCAAAACAGTACCCGGAAGGCTCAACATCCTCTATAAAAACATGATCCAGGAAACAACAAAGAAATTATCCTACTAGATTGGTCTCTCATCCAAAGAATCTGCAGGTCTCTAAATGGGAAGCTTTCAGTACTGTGCTATGTGAATAGGAAAATTCTCTATGAGACAAAATGACAGAGGACATCCCTGAGGCATAACTATTCAAACTTAACTAAGGAACTGCAGGGAAAGACCACCTTCTCTGGAAGCTGGCCAGAGGCCACCTATCTTTACCACATCCAATGGTAGGGAAAGAGTGGGGGCTGAAGCCCAAAGAGGGGAACATGGAAAGCTTGTCCCAAAGGTGCTTTTTTTCAAGATGCAACTGGACTTTCTGTTTTTTTTCTTTGAAGACATTTCATTTCTCATCCAAAAAGCTCCTTCAGCTCTGGCTGGATTGTGGGAAATGGACCCTGCCAGGTCTAATGGGATGGGTTGAGGTAATAACCTGGTCCAATGCCATAAAGGGGTTTCAAAGTTAAAGACAGCACCCTGGATTGTACCCTTAAGCAAGTAGGCAACCAATGCAGCTATGGAGCAGAGGTATCACATATGCTGTTCTGGAGCTACCCATAACTGCCTGTGCTACTGCATTTTGCAAATGTTGACACTTTCAGATATTATTCCATGGCAGCCCCATGTAGAACACAATGCAGAAGTCTGATCTAGACAAACCTAGAGTATGAGTGACTGTGAGAAGAAAGGTACAAGTGGCTCACAACATGTGCAAAAGCCTCTTAGCCATGACAGCCACCTTCTCCTCAAGCAGGAGTCATGAGTCCTGGAGGACAACCAGATAGCTCACCAGTTCTGCTCAGTGGCAATACAACCCTATCCAGCACCAAAGTTGGCATAGTCCTAAATCCGGCAGCTCCCAAACCCAAAGCTACTCAATCTTGCCAGGTTTATTTAAAGTCTATTATTCCTTATCCAAATCTTCATAGCATTCAGGAAATGAGAAGACATTCATGGTATCACTTTATTCACCAAGGTCAGAGATATAAAATTAACTATCAACAGCATGCTGATAATAGCTCACACCTTGATGACAGATATGCTCACTAAGTGGTTTCAGGTACTGGTAGATGTTGAATAGGAGAACACAAAACCCTGTGGTACCCAACCTAGTAGAGGCCAAGGGCAGGAGCTCTCTTCCCCAATTACCACAAACTGGTAAATTCTCCAGAGAGAGGAAATGAATCGCAATGTCTTGCCACCCATCCCAATCTTCTGAGCTGATTGAAAAGGCTACTATGGTCAATACTATTAAAGGCCACATTGAGATCAAGTAGGGGAAGGATAGATGCACAACCTCCATCCCACCACGCAGCATAGAGGAGTAACAAACACAAAGCATGAGGGTGACCTTGCCCCTCTCTGTTAATGATGAAGTGCATACAAGAGAAGATATCACCCAAAAGAAAACACATCAGAACTTTTTCACCTGAGGTTGAACTCTTATCCTCCAAATATTCATTTCCTAACATGTCCCAGTAGGAAGGGCCAGAACCTTAGTAGAATTGTGCCCCAAGGACTATACCTTTGATTTTGTACTAGCATGCTGTTCTCCAGCTGCTCCTCTGCAAATGGAATCCTGGAGGATGTTTAAGGTCTCCAGAGAAGTTGCTTCTCTCTGTAATTATCACTATACTGTACTTTGAGGCCTTGTCTGAAACTTCTCCTGTGACTGCCTTTGATGTAAATTCAGACTGAAGCAACATGGAAGCAATTTGCACCAGAAAAGGATAAATACTTCTAGTTATGCTGGGTGTTTTGCACAAGATTTAGGACAGGCAGGGGGTGTACATTGAATGTACCTTTCTCTCCTTTTCCTGTGAAGCTCAATTTGTCTTTATCGAAACTTGGAAAGTCACAGGCATTTCCACCTTGTTGGAGTACTTTGAATTCTTCTAACTTCTTGAGGTTTAAAAACAGAGAACTGGCTGATTCAGACCAAGGAAGAATGGACCTCCTGCTTCTGCTTCTTATGATGCTTCTGGTTTTCACCCACAGAGACTGTGGGAGGCTCAGATCCAAATGTCCCCTGATTTTGAAGAAGCGGGACAAAGGGAATCCATGGAACTATTATGGGCCAGGAGACCACATCATTGGTGTGGTTGAAACTGTAGCAAAACCTTCTCCCAAGTCATTACAGTTCAACGGGGCTCAATATATTTCTTCCCCTCCGTAAGTCATTCAGTGTGATGGAGTTGCTTTCCCTCCATTTGCATTTTTAATATTCTTCTTCCTATTTTCTTAAATTTCACTTATTCCTAAATTGTAACATATGCATAAGATCTGGGATCATTTTGATTTATATGGCTCTTCTCTTTTACATTAACTTCTATGAGACTCAAATGCAGAGATAGGACAGAAGAAAACTGAAAAGAACTGCAAAATAGAGAGACAGTAGTCCAGAGGATCATTTCTTCTCCCAGTTCTCACTTCATTCCTTGAGTAATGATTTTTTTTTAATTTCATGTAGTTATTGAAAGAGTAGTTGCCTCTGCCAACCCATATTAAATGCTTGCTCCTTATAGGAATAAGGTTGACTTCATTTTTGAATGGCTTTGCTGACTCATTTATTCATCCACGATCTTATTATTTACTTTAATGGTTGAATGATGTATAATCCTCCTTACTAGGCAGATGAAAATTAGTACTACTAGAAATAATTGTTTATTTGTGATTCTTAACCATGTTGGAAGAATATCTCCATCCCATCTTCTCAAAACTGACAAAATAATATTAATGGGTGACTATCATTTGCTTATCGTTTTGGATCAATATTGACTTAAGACTCAATAGGTTAATGGGGATAAATAGGAATAAATAAAAATATTTTGTTCTTTCTTTTTATGCTGATGATGACATGAAAATATGTCTACAGTACTAGACATATTAATCTGGCAAAAATGATGCCCTTCGTTTTCCCCATTCAATTGGTCAACAAGAATACTTGGCGCCTGCACAATCTCACACTTGGCTACAATGTCTATGACAACTATTTGAGCACTCTACGCACTTCTGATGCCTTACTGGACATGCTCTCTACTGGAGAAGCCAATGTTCCCAACTATAGTTGTGGAAGGAAGGACAATCTTCTGGCTATTATTGATGGAGCTCACAGGGAAATCTCCACTCAGATGTCAACATTAATAGGCATCTACAAAGTCCCACAGGTTTGTGTTTGTCTATTTCTACCTAGTAAAGTGAGCGGGGTGGTGATGGGAGAAGCAATAGATCTAACTATGTCTTCTCTATGGAATTCAAGAGATGCTTCTTATCATGGCCATTGCAAACATCATGGCTATTTATTTATATTTAATTATTACGATTTTATGATGCCAATTTCTCCTACACTCTGGCTAGAGATTGGAATCCTCAGTGTAAAGGGGGCAAATATTGAAGAAGCCATATCTTGTCATGTGACAATCTCCATTGTTTTGTGGGGAGCTTCTGCTTCACACTCCTATAGGTGAAGAGAGTCCCTCTTGTCCAATCAAAGGGTCTTCTGTACAAAAGAAAGTTTTAGCAATGATGGGAAATTAATATTTTGTACAGGATATCAGCCAAACTAATGATGAACAAATCTCAGATTCATGAACAGAATCCCAATGATTATCTTACTACTCTTGATAAAACACATATGTTTTAAGGACTCATTCTTATTAGCATTAAGTGATTTATTTTATTGAAAATATTACAAGCATATTAGCTAACACGTTAACTATTTTTACCCTAATCTGTCAATGGTCATAGAAGATTTGAAGAGACAGAGTGTCCATAGTTCTGACTTCCTACTGGCTGAATCATTTAAAAAATATGCCAGCCCAAAAAAAAGTAAGGTTCTACATTTAGGCAAGAAAAACAAAATGCACAGGTACAGTATATGTGATACCTTGCTCAATAGTAGTAATTGTGAGAGGGATCTTGGAGTCCTAGTGGACAACCATTTAAATATGAGCCAGCAGTGTGCAGCAGCTGCCAAAAAAGCCAACACAGTTCTAGGCTGCATAAACAGAGGGATAGAATCAAGATCACGTGAAGTGTTAATACCACTTTATAATTGCTTGGTAAGGCCACACTTGGAATACTGCATCCAGTTTTGGTTGCCACAATTAAAAAATATATGCTGAGACTCAAAAAGAGTGCAGAGAAGAGCAACAAGGATGATTAGGGGACTGGACGCTAAAACATATGAAGAACGGTTGGAAGAACTTGATATATCTAGTTTAATGAAAAGAAGGGGTGACATGATAGCAGTGTTCCAATATCTCAGGGGCTGCCAAAAAGAAGAGGGAGTCAAACTATTCTCCAAAGCATCTGAGGGAAGGACAAGAAGCAATGGGTGGAAACTAATCAAGGAGAGAAACAATTTAGAGCTAAATTTCCTGACAGAACAACTAATCAGTGGAAAAACTTGCTTCCAGAAGTTGTCAATGCTCCAACACTGGAAGTTTTTAAGAAGATATTGGATAATCATTTGTCTGAAGTGGTGTAGGGTTTTCTGCTTAAGCAGGGGGTTGGACTAGAAGACCTCCAAGGTTCCTTCAAACTCTGTTATTTTGTTATTCTATTCTGTTCTGCTTTTTAGGTGATTTTAGAAGACATTCTAAGTCACTAGTCAGTAAGTTTCTTGCAACAATTGCAAGATTCTGTTAATGTATCCTAATAATAAAATTAGAGCTAGTACTTCTGGGAATGCTTCTTATCTAAATTACCTTGTAAGAATATCTATTGCAAGTCTGAAAGTACATATCTCTCCCCTCTTCCCTTTATAATCCAAGAAACTAGAGAGGGTCCCTTCTGAGACATTTGTCACACCCCCATTCCTTCTGGGAATTCAATTGTTTGTCTGACCTTTGTGTAATCTATAGCTCTTCTATCTATCTCCTAAGATTATTCCCACATACTATCGCAATGGCATATTTTTTTCACTGCATATTCCTTTTTGTTAATAAGTCAGTTCTAAAAGGTCAAAGCTACCCCCAGTGCCCAAATCTTCATTATCAACTCCAAGCCTGGTTAATGTACATGTCATTAATTTGGCCTTCTTTACATTTAACTGTAGACCAATTTTTTCAATATGATTTTCATTGCCAGAGTTTTCAGATCATTTCAGATGTCAAAGTAGTATCATCAGCATAATACAAATTATTGATGTTTCTTCCTCCAGTTTTAAAACTGCATTCGTGTTCTTTCAGTCTGGTTCCAATAATATAGCCTATAGATTTAAAAAACAAGGGGAGAATATACAGGTTTGTCTCACTTCTTTGCTAATCTGGAATGAGTCTGTTTCACCAATGCTCCTTCCAGACTGTGGCTTCCTGACCTGTATAGGTTTCATATGAGGATTCCCATTTTCTTAAGCACATTTCACAGCTAAACATAACTGAAGGCTTTTCTATATTCAGTGAAGAACGTGTTGCCTTCTTTTTGGTATTTTCTGCTTTCTCATTTATCCAGAATGTATCAGCAATAATATCTCTTGTTCTTCAGCCTTTTCTAAAGCCATATTGAACATCCGGCATCTCCCTTTCCATTTATTGTAAAATTCTAATCTGGGTCAGATTAGACTTGTTTAAGCATGAATTTCTTAACATGTGAATTAAATGATACTGTGTGATAGTTTGCCCATTCTATTAAGTCTTTTCTCTTTGGCATTCATAAACAGACTGCTATCTTCCCATCTCTTGGCCATTGTGTATTCTTCAGAGTTGCTGCTATGGTTTCATTAGAATCTTTAGAGATTCATCTTCTGTTGCTTACTGTATTTCTGTGGACTCTTCAAATATTTCTGTAGCCTTCCAAATTTGTAATGAACAGATTGCTGATCTAACTACAGCTTCTAGTACTGAGATTCTTAGAAGTAAAGAATATCTTCTAAATATCTTGGATGTAGACATTTCTCTTGCAAGAATGTCAATAGACTCTTTCCATTTTTGTTTAATTGTGAATCAATTTCTCACTGTTCATTAGTATCATTTAGCATACCAATTTCAATGTTAGAACTTCCTTTTGAGTTTGAAAATTTTTGGAACACTTTCCTGTTTTTCTATATCTCTTCCCATCTTCAATATATTTGCAGACATTGTTGTAATACGGCTTGTGTCTTTTAATAGCTTTTTGAAATTCTTTGTAAAGTTCCTTCCTGACATCTTTGTTTTTCTCATTCTTGACTTCTATTCACTTTTTTGGCAATTTCCAGAGTTCTGATATCCATATTTTCTGACATTTCTTGGTCTTTGGTTTGGCTGTCTCTTTCCACGTTCATCCTTAACCACTTCTTTGATTTTATTCAAACAGTTCCTCTGCTTCCTTATCAATGAGGTTTTCGAAGTGATTCTGGATAGTCTTCTTGAAAATGGTAGGTTATGATATTATGGAAACTGGTTGACTTTCTTCTTCTTTACTTGGAACTTGAATTTTACTTGGAACTTGCAATTTTAATTCTGTGTTCTCCATGGAATGATATCCATGCATATAGGCATCATTTTAACTACTAGAAGACTATGTTAGCCAAGAAGAAATATTTCTATTGGCAGAAATTGAAAAGCGCTCTCTCATCATTTTGGTTTCCTAGGCCATATAGTGCAATTACATTATTCTCCTTATTTCCAGTTGTAGCATTCTAGTCCCCAACCATAGGCAACACATCTTACTAGAACTGTTTTATTTTAGTCTGAATCTGACTATGAAAGTCATCAACCACCTCTTCTGCATCATTACCTGAAGCATAAACTTGGATAATGATCATATTAAAAGGTTCTCCACAAAGTCTAATTATTCAGTTATTGTGACCTTTTTGTATCCAAGTAGTTTTCTTACTCTAATCTTTCTGATTATGAAAGTAATGTCATGTCCTGAGCAATAAATAGTATGATCCTCTGACTGAAAATGTCCAATTCTGATTTATTTCAATTATCTGGTCCTAAGATGTCAATGTGTAGTTGATTAATTTCATCTTTCACTATCTCAAGCTTTCCCATGTGTATGACTCCTATACTTCATGTTCTCACTATAATTCTGTCTTTGCAGCTTCAGATTTTCTTTTCCTGGATAACAACATCAGCAATTAGACATCCTGAAAACTTTAATCTAGTTATGTCATGAACAACATTAATGTTCGAAAAGATCCTCAGCTCTTCCTCAGTAGCCTGTTGAATGTCATTCATTAAGGCATCTGGCATTGTAGTGTTTCTAATTTTATGCTTTATATCTAGGTGGTTATTTTGGTAGAATACTAGAGTTATTAGGCCTTTATCCTTATCACTAAAATAATTATCAGCCTCCTGCATCTTCCTATATCATTGTTGCCCCATATGGGAGCCTGCTTACTTTAGCTGGGCAAATGGGATTACCTTCACACCTTGGTGTCCTGGCTGGGATTATATATCCTTGGAATAAACTGCTGGTGTTCTTTACTTCTTCTCCCAAGAGCAACTCTAACATGAGGTAGCACAAAGGACTTGAGGGGGCAAAGGCTTGATACAAGAATAGAGTATAAAGCTTTGGAGGAATTCTGATAGATGAATCTCAAATATCTATTTCAAAATTTCTATCCAGTGTCATAATTCAGACCTTCAAGGCCTCTTCCAACTCTGTCATTCTGTTAAATAATCCATATAAGAAGCATTTATTTTAACAAAGCGATTTAAGTGCATTAAATACATTAAATAAAACTTGATTTCCTGTGCAATATAATCTTGGATGACTTTTATTCCAAAGATACGATAGTCTGGTCAATATAATGTGAGTATTGTTGATGATTTTTTTTCAGTCAGTGTGGCCCTTTATAATATTGGTAGTCCTTGCTTAACAGTGGTAATTGGGACAAGCAATTCCATCACTAAGCATGATGGTCAGAAAGGACAACGTCACATGTTCACATTAACTTATGATAGCAATTGCAGCTGTTCTAATTGCTGCAAATCCCATTGGGTCATTAAGCACAATGTCACATGATTGCCATTAGCAACTTCCGGCAAGTTTTCCCATTGACCTTGTCAGAAGCCAACAGTGAACACCACAAACAGTAAACATATGACCTCAGAATACTGCAGCCATCATAACTGAGAGCCCATTGCGAAGTGCAAGATATGCAATCAAATCACAGCAGAGATGCTATGATGGCCACAACTATGAGAACCAGTGGTTAAGTCTCCTCATTCAGTAATATCATAACTTTGAATTGTCGCTAAATGAATGGTTAACTGGTGGTTTAAGTAAGGACTACCTGTTTCAAAGGTACCAACAATATCTGAGCATGAGAAATTTTAAAAAGCACGCAATAACAAACAGTCTTCATTAAAAATATAACTGAAAATTTGTATTCCATTCATTAAAGAATCAGTGTATTGCCAAAAGGAAAATCAATACTGCATTAGCATCCCATTTAGAGCTTAATAGATGAGTTACAAATTAAAGAATCAGGGAAACAATGAACATCTTTCTTTATACTGGAGTTGAACAGAAGAAAAATTTGCTGACTGTAAAAAAACTTAAGATCAATTTGTGGCCACTCCCATTTCAAAAATATTTAATCAGAAAGACTATTAGGCATACATAAAGGAATTACCTAAGTTAGGAAACAAACTATTACCAGATTTTAAGCAATGAATTACTATAAAAAGTATATATGCTAAAAATTTGGAACATATATTGTAGTAAGATTGATGCAAAATTGGCAGCAGGAAAATATGAAGATGAAATAATTTCAGGCAGGATAACTTACCTCTCTGGATGTATCTGGAAGCAGTTCACTCCCATTTCTATATTCCCCATTATCTGTAGAAACAGGACTGTTGGGACTGAACATCGTAAATCACTCTTGGCACCAGCCTCTGCGCTCACACCTGCCAGAATGTGGCTGTGGCGATTGGAATAGGACCAGCTGCCCACTTCACTGGCACACACCAGGGTGGCTATGCCAGGGCCATACACCATAGATTCCTTTGCCTTGCAGTGGCATCGTAGAGTCATATAAACAAAAATGGCCAGCAGGAACAGGCTGGAAACAGAGCAGATGGCAATGATCAAATAGATGTTGATTGAGTTCACCAGACGCATGAAGCTCTCTCCAGATGTGGAGAGATGAACATCTGTTTTGATGGTCTGGAAACTCATCACAAGTGACATACTCAAGGTAGCTGTGGCTGAGAGCTGAGGCTCCCCATGATCCTTGACAAGAAGCAGAAGAGAGTACAATTTGCCTCCTTCCGATTCATACAGAGAATATTTGGTACTCACCTCACCACTATATTGCCCCACAGTCCATGGCTTTCTTCAACCAGGTCATATCTTAGCCATACATTGTATCCAGAATCCACATCCAAGGCATGGATCTTGCCTACAATATGCCCAGGCATTACCGGGACCACTAGAAGAATCAGGTTCTCTTCTGATGACCTTGACACATCAGATGAATTGTCATTCTCATCCAACACAAAGACTTGAAGAGTTGCATTGCCATACAAAGAGGGAATTCCAGAATCCTTAGCTCTCATCTGAAACTCCAGCAGTTTCAACTCCTCATAGTTTAAGGGCTGCAAAGCTTAGAGCTTTCCACTCTCCGAATGTACAGAAATGTAGCTTGACAATGGCCAGAGCTTCACATCTATCTAATAGGTGATCAGGGCATTCTCAGCTATGTTTGCGTCTGCGGCAGATATAGTGAAGATGTGAGCACCAGGAGGATTGTTCTCCTTCACAAAGACTGTGTAGGTGGGTTGAGTGAAAGCTGGGGCATTATCATTTATGTCACTAATAGGCACTAAGACAGTGATGGAACGCCTTGATCTTCCACTGTCACAACCATCCTGTACTCAGTCACCTGCTCCCTATCCAAAAGAGCTCCAACAATCAGGGAGTAGTAATTCTTGAATGTGGATTCGAGTTGGAAGGGTACTCCAGTGGACCAGAGGAAACAGGTTACTTGTCCATTGATGCCAGAATCCCTGTCAAAAGCACTGATGATGGCTACCACAGTCCCTGGAGGGGAGTCCTCCAGCAATGGCAAAGAGAGAGAATTCACAGATAATTCTGGAATATTGTCATTCATGTCTAAAACTTCAATGAGAACTTTACAGTGCCCTGATAATTGAGAACTGCCTTTATCTTCTGCTACAATTGGAAGTTCATAGAACTTACTTTCTTCGTAATCCAATTTTCCAATCACTCTGATTTCCCCAGTATCACAATTTATGCCAAACATCTTTGTGACATGTAGAGTGATGCTATCAGTAAAAAAATAAGAGATTTCTCTATTAATCCCCTCATCTAGGTCTGTGGCATTCAGAGCAATGACTAATGACCCACTAGCTGTATTTTCTAGCAACTTTACCCTGTAAACAGATTGGTTAAACACAGGAGGGTTGTCATTGACATCCAGCACATTGATGACTAGCTGAACAGTTCCTGTGAGTTTTGGTTCACCCCCATCAGTGGCTGTCAGTACTAAATGATGCTCAGGGTTCTCCTCTC
>JANHFT010004217.1:34634-52777 GCA_032467955.1 Pseudoxenodon macrops | reverse complement strand
AGATTTAACAGATTTAATAGTTTTAACAGGACCGGTTCTATGACGTCACCAGCTGCTTGCAACCTACTCTATAGAACTGGGCCGAACCAGTAGGATTTCACCCCTGCCCAGATGGCTAGAAATAGATAATAGGACTACAGAGCAGGGCTGAAATTCAAAAAGAAGATATAGCAATTATTATACACAAAACAGTAAAAGAGGTACACATTACTTACATTATGTAAGTATCTGTGTACCTCTTTTATTATTTTATGTATAATAATTGGTATATCTTCTTTTTGTAGGTCATTACAGCAAAGAAGTGATGTCGACTTGGCCATACCCACCCACATGACCACCAAGCCATGCTCACAGAGCCAGTAGGGAAAATTTTTGAATTTCACCCCTAAAACAAAGTAATAGACTGAAACCCGAGGCTGATTCCAGTCAAAGAAGGTAGTGGTGGTGTCAGTATGTTCTACCGTTGATAATCAAAATACAATATGCTGCTATTTTATCTTTTTTTTATGGCGGAGAAAGTCTGGAAGGTATCACTTGGATCATTCATAAAATGTATTGAATTAAAAATGATATGTTCAATAAAAAGGCCAGGAGGAGCTCAGATTTCTTGACGAAGGGAACAAAACCCGGGTGAGGTATTCAAGGAGACTTTGTTCATGGGGAAATGTGATGGTGGGGGGAGAATGATTTTTATGCCCATGAGGTCAGATCTGACATTCTGTCACAAAGAATTTTCTTCAATTAAATGACAGAACTTGACAGCCCTACAGGAAAAAACACGAGAAAGAAGAATTCCAGCTTTTGAATCAGTACTCCAAAAAGCCCTACTGCAGGCCTGGCAGACTGAATAGAAATCAGACATGTCAATAATCTTGACAGCTGGTGCAAGGTGACTGTCAGCGTGCCCTTGCCTTCGTGCAAGACAGATTGCATTGCCTCCAAGCACAGCATTTTGGCTGTCCCCGGATGTGAGTCGCCATAGTTGCTGACTAACAGGATGTGGAGAAATGCTATCCCCCTTCTTCCTCAGTTTGAGCCCATAGGTGCCCTTGGGCCTGGCATCTACCAGGGCTGTTAGCAGTGAGCTCATTCTTCCATTATAGCTGATGTGGGCTGTCTCTGAGGCTCTGAGAAGCTTGACTATCGATCGGTCTCCATTTAAACTTCCCCCGGAGAGCTTTTGTTTCAGGAAATCTCTGCCTTCGTCTACACAACACTACACAACACTTTATTCTGCAAAGGAAGCCATGCAACTGGACTTTTAAAAAGTAGCAGAGAGAGCTGCTGCATCCATTAATGTTCTTGAAGGTAAAAATATTTGGGAGTTCATCCTAAATAGAATATAAAGTCCAGGAGGCACGCTGGCAGCCCTTCCCTCTCAGTCCTGACCTTGCCAGGCTGGATGGGGGTAAGGGTGAAAGCTTATACTGTGTATCCTGAATTGATTGTCCTCAAAATGATTCTCCTGCTGCAGCAGCTTTGACTGGGAGGCTAGGAGCATAATGTGTCTCTGGAGATAAATTGGGCAGTCAGTGTGGCCCTAACTGTACCTCTGTAAATTAAAGCATGGACCCCCAAAAAAAGCAAACTCGGCCCTCTGAAGGTTGTTCCTTGTGCAGTCAAAAAAGATACTAACCCCATGCAAAGGAGGCTAACAGGAATTTGGCATGCCCAGGAATCACTTATTGATTTAGTGGTGGTAATAGTGTTGTTGTTGTTGGGAATAGGAACGGGTTACTACGACAGAAGGTATGATAGGTTGAAAAGAAACCTGGTTAGAGTAATTTTCCCTGTCAGGTTCATCTCCTTCCATCATACCAAACATGTTTGCCAGCACCAGTCTCTGAAGGTAAATAAACACACACAAGCTTGTAAATATTATGATTCATTACAGAAATCTAATAAGGTAGCTGGAGGGATGTAGTGGCCCTCAGCCAACTATTCTCACACTGTAAAACATTTAACCAAACATTAAAAGTATTTTTTTTGAATAGAATCCCTTGCTCGAACTTACATTCGCATTTGCAAGATCTCCTCTCAGCACAGAACCTTGAACCTTGTCCAAGTGTACTGTCTTCGCCAAAGGAGGTCCACTTCAGTACAGAGCTACAGTACTCGTAGGATCCAGAAATTATGGTCAGCATTTTCTAAAAACTTATCATACTTGCAAAATGTGCTCATATTATCTAGCCAGTTTTCCTGGCAACAAAAACAGAAGTGGCTTTTTTGGGGGGTTGGGGGGGATTTTATTGCATTACTTCCTACTCTTGTTTAAGATTGTCTTTCCCATCAAAGTACTAAACACGTCTAACCTTGCACAGCTTTTTCAATATCAACCAGGGATAGAATTTCTTATCTCATACCTGCATTTTCTTGTCTTCGAATTCCCTCGGTATCATCTGAAGTCATACGGTACATAAACATTGTTTATTTTTCGCATGACCATTAGATGGTGCAATTGTATTTTAATCTTCTGACCGTACTAAGTGGAATAGCTATTTACTTGGGCAATGGGACAAGAAGAAAACCAACCAGCTATAAAACTGCACATCCATTTCCAGTCTCCCAGCCCAATTATGACGTTTTAGAGAATGGCATTAGTAAAAATGGATTTCAGCCACTGCATGTTCTCATCTTCCATCTAGGCTTACTACTTTCCATCCAAAGACATACAGTATATATCCTTCTATCATTAAGAGCATTCCAGCCATAAAAGAGAATCATGTAACATAATGGAATGGATTAATATCAGAATTCAGTGAAGTTTTTAAATATAAAGATCTCCCAACCCTAATAGGTGGCTCCAAAAGATGCCAGGATACAAAACGGTACCGAGGGAGATAATAAGAAGAGATTGCTCCTATCATCCAAGCCATGCAATAGTCATCCAATGCAATTTCCATCCCAAGGCCATATATCATACCTAATTGGAAAAGAAGTCATGGGGGAAAAAGATAATCTACTACTTCCTACTCCATCTATAATCTTTTCCAAACACAGAACGCTGGAGAATGGACAATAGTCTCACATGGATGAAACCAGGGTGGAATGAGTGCCAACTCACATACGACAGACTTTAAACTATTCAACATCTTATCCAGTTCCTTGAAATCCTGAGGATGGAACCAACTCTGGAACATCTTACAAGATTCTTCCTGTCTTTTGCAAAGATTTAGTCTGCCTATATGTTCATCCATCAATCTATCTGTAATATTTTCACCCTGCTGGTTTATAAGCTATAGATGTTGGCCATGTCAATATTGGAACAGATTTCTAATGTTAAAAACTAACAATCCAAAGAAGGGATTTAGCTCAAAGTGAACATTGCACTTTTTAAAAAGAAATGCAAATATTGAATATGAAGGAAAAGGGCTAGCAAGAGGATAAAAGGCAGAATTGCTAAAAGTAAGTCCTACTTGGGAAACAGTGAGAAAAGTTGTTTTTAAAAAGTCATAATAGAGCACGACCTTCCTAAGCATTTCTATGAGCTTATTGTTAAATAGAAAGGCTATCCAGCAGAGCTTATCTGCAGATTAAAGAATTAGCGCTTAAGGCTTTAGGCAGTTTTCTCTAACCTGTGACCTTCCAGATGCACCGGGCCTCCAATTCCCCAGCCTGCATGGCGTTTCTGGCTGGCTAGGGAGCTTGGGAACTCCAGGCCCAGTACATCTGGAGATAGAGAATTGGACAATTATGGCTTCAGGTTCTTGCACAACTATACTAAGCTAGGTCATTTTTTACCCCTTGAAAACAATCGCCAGCACTTTGCAGTTGACGTGAAACTAGTAGCTAGGGAATGGAACTGTGTCAGGATGATGCTTTATCAATAGTCTTTGCCAGATGATGGACATATATTTCAAATCAATACCAAGATGAATTGTCATCAGTATACATGATATAATAACCCAGTGATGGCAAACCTTTTCGGCACCGAGTGCCCAAACTGGAATGCGGACCAGTTCTGTGGACCAGTGTGTATACACATACATGTGTGCTAGCCGGAGCACCAGAAAACCGAAGACCAGCTGGCCGGTGCGCATGCGGGTGCCGGCCGGGCTGGTTTTCAAGTTTCCAGTACACAAATGCACTCTGGCCAGCTGATCTTCGTGCACACTTAGGCACCGGAAATCGGAAGGCCACTTGGCCATCATGCATATGCCTATTTTTTGGCCATTTGTGGCTGTTTTTCGGGCCATTTTCAGGCTGTTTTTCGGCACCCTGGCACCCGCAAAGAACAGCTGGCCGGCGTGCATGTGTACACCGGAAACCAGAGGAGCAGCTGGTGACAGCGTGCGTGCGCACAGAGAGGGCTCTGCGTGCTACCTCTGGCACCCATGCCATAGGTTCGCCATCATGGTTCTAATCAGTGGTGGGTCGCTGCCGGTTCAGACCGGCTTGCCCAAACCAGTAGCGGTAATTTGCCCCTGCTCGCTGAACCGGCAGCAATGGCCAGCTGCAGGGGTGGGTTCTAATTTACCTTGCTGGCAGTTTGCTGCCTCTCGTGCTGCGTGCACGCGCACCCCGTGCAACGTGCATGCACAGTAGAAAAAAGTCCCGATTTTTTTTAAAAAATAGGTTGAAAACAAGATGTTGACGCATGTGCAGTGCCGGAAATTCGGCTTCTGTGCATGCGCGGAAGAGAAAAAAATCCGAAAAGTTTTTTTTCAACAAAAAAATTCCCCAAAAAAGATGTCGGCACTCACAGAGCAACATAACTGGCTCCGTGACGTCACCAGCAGCCTACTACCTACTCGGTAGAACTGGTCCAAATTGGTAGGAACCCACCTCTGGCCAGCTGGCCATGCTCCTGAACCGGCCCTCTGACTCGAAAATGGCTGGAAAAGAACCCTCTGCACATGCGCAAAGCCTTCTGCGCACTTCCAATGCGACGTGAACAGGTAAGGAAGGTCAGAAGAACTCACCCCTGGTTCTAACCCATGATTAATTTAATCACTTTCCCCCAGCTTCACCCCATTTCAATAAACTCAGCTTTCTAGTTTCATTTGATACACCAAACTATCAATTAAACACATGAGCTAATTTTAAAAAAAAGGTTTAAACGGTGGATGACTAATTTCTAGTCCATCTGTATTACAGGAGTCCATCCTGGAAAGTTTCTTAAGCCACCATCACCAAGTTGGTGCCTTCCAGAATCCAGAATATTGGAATCCAGCTTCTATAATTCACCAGCCAGCAATTTATGGCCATGATGGATGCAAAGGTTGTTTGCAAGGCCACAGCAATATAGAAAAATGCAGTTGAATTGTTTGGCATAAATTAGATTAAGCTGCATTTCCTTCTCTTTTTCTTATCTCATAATCTGCATAATTCCTTGTGCTTATTATTTCTTTTCATAAAACTGCTTACCCTGAAAGGAAACCATCTGATGGTTAGGTAGATATGAAGGGTTTCCCCTCCCCCCTCTTCTGTTCTATTGTTCAGCGATTTTGAGGGTTAACTGTTCTGTTTGCTTGCTATTTCAGGCTTTCTCAGGCAGATAAAGTAAGATATCAATGATAAAATGAAATTGTAAATGCTCAGGCAATGGCTCTGAGCATTTATCATTGCTGCTAGAATTGGTTAAAAAGCAAGTTCAGATAGCATATTTAAAGCAGAATGTTCCAACACTGCCAATTTTTTATGTTAGTGGGAAGTAGATTTATATTGCAATGGTGTTGTGATGAAATCTGAAAATACTCCAGCATCAAAAAGCCTTTTGCTGTTCAGACTATCTGAATCCTTAGGTTAACCTTCTTCAATCTGATGCCACCAGATGTGTGCTGTGTTTCATAATTCCCAGCTCACATGAACAAAATCTGGGAATTACGGGAATTAAAATCCTGAACCAACTGGACAATAGCAGGTAAACTGGAAAAGGCCAGTTCAAGATAAGGTGTGAAACGCAAATCACATCTAAACAGTACTGTAACAGCACAAGCATGGATTGAAACATCACAGTTTTGTTTCCATTTTGGCTAGTACTGTTGTGCATTCCCAAATTGTGTGAGTCATTGTTTATAGTATAACATATTATAAGATCCCAACCAATAGTGTGTGAGTGTGTTTTAAATAATTCAAGGTTAAATGATCAGGACATATGAACTCAGCTATAAAATCTATTCTGTGGTTGGAAACCTGGTTTTTTTTTGATAATTTTTCCTGTATGAATCTAAAGATAATTCTATTTATTTTGCATCCTGTCTTGAATGAAATGGGAGTTTCTGTAGCTGATGAAACTGCATAAAGGCATTAATGCAGTCCATCATTTTGCAAATAAATAATGAACACTCCTCACTTTATGTTCAACATGCAGGTTAATAAGTTCCAGAGTTAGAACTGGTTTAAATATGCATCATAAATTATATAACAACATAGGCAGGGCAGGAAGGGGTATAACAACAGCAACAGCAAGTACAAAATAGATTGAGTCTGGGATAACAATAGCTTTGAACTAGGTTGGGTGAATTCCAGGAATTGTCGAAAGCACATGTTATATTTTTTCCCTGTCAGACTGTTGTATTAAAGGAACTATCTTAATTGTACCCATTCCTTTTCCCCCCAAAAGGCAGGCAGAGGGATATGAAGGTAGAAAAGGAGGGTTCAGGCACTGAAAACCTCTAGATTCAAATTCCATTTTTGCAGCCTCAGAGCATTTTCTCTGTCCAAAACTAAGCAGTTTGGTTTTCTACCATCTGAGGTAAGGAAACTCATAACAATGGTAGCATGTGCCTTCAGATAAGACAAATGGCATTTTTTTAAAATGCCCAAAAAGAACAGAACAAAATTCTGGAATAAATCAAGCAGGCCTAGCCCTTCCATATGCTAGATGCATTTTCAAAAACCAGAAGTAGTTTGGTTGCCCCTTTGCTGACTACTAGATTTTATGGAAAGGCATAAACTTCTGATTCGTTTTCCCCTCAAAACTGGTACATGAGGCTTCTGGCTGCCATAAAATGGCTCACCCTTATTGTAGTAATGCCAGTCAAGGCTTCCTTCCTCCTTACTGCTGAAATATCTCCCTAATGTTTAGGGATGGGATTGGCTTCACTATAAGAGAACATTACTGACAGGAAATATAGTTACTGAAGCCTCATTTGGGCAACCAGAGTTATTCAAATTCTCTGCTAACAAGCGGAACATTGTTGTAAATTATAATCTTGTCATGTCTTGTCTAGGAAAGGTCTTAGATTTCTCTGACACTCTGGACTAAAACAACTTAGTGTTACCTATCCATTGCTCAGCAAATTGCCAAGTTATTCCATCCCCTTGCCATGAATATATATATATATATATATATATATATAGCAGCATTTCTCATCCTTGGCAACTTTTCACTGTGTGGACTTCAGTTCCTAGAATTTTCTATCCAGAAAATTCTGAGAGTTGATAATGTATAGTTGCCAACGTCTCTCAAGATGATCTATAGAAATGCTGTCTAGTAGATGATTTAATCCATTTTTTTTATTTAGCTCAGCATTGCCTATACAGTGGCTAGTACAGTACTGAGCTTCTAGATTTCCCAGCTGGAATCTTTTTCAACACAACTTGGAAATGTGAAAGATGAAATATTTAGCTTTGAAAATATTTGTTCGATTGTTAAACCGTAGCCTTCCATGAAAGTGTTAAACCAAAAGCTCTTTGCTCTGCCTCTTTCAACAGAGATAAAAGAATAATCATATAAATATGATTTATATGAAGCTCCACTACCATATCTGTCAACATTTTACAGATTAAAAAATAGCTTTGTCTCATTCTACCACTACCTTGGTGTGCCATGCATCTAATTACAACTTGCTTCTGCCTGCTTGATTCACTTAGATGCTATAATCTCTTCATTTGCAATTAACTGTTGTTTCTTATAACAATGGTTTGCTGAACAAACCAGAGGATGCATTCACACATGTCAAACTAATCTTGTCATTCAATCTGGATTATATTTATTATTTACAAATTTCTTAAAAATAGCAACATAGTCAAGGGAAATCAAAAATATATCTCATGATGTTACATTAAAATCACATCTGGTGCTGGACAATTCCACATTAATCAAGTCCTAAAGGTTTCCAGATTGCCATGACAGTTACACACACCCTTCCCTCTGGGGCAGGGGTGGGTTCCTCTTAACTTCCCTACCGGTTCGGGTCAAGTTGGAAGTGTGTGTTTTGCCAACTCGTCGCATCCATTTACAAACCCTCTGCGCTTGGTTCTTTTCCAGGGATTTTCCAGCTGGAGGACCAGTTTCCAGCCAGAGGACCAGTTCGGGGGTGTGGCCAGCTGGCCATCACCGCCGATTCGGCGAGCGGGGGCAAATTTCCGCTACCGGTTCAGGCGAACTAATCCGAACCGGCAGCAACCCACCACTGCTCTGGGGGAAAACCAGTCCCATAAAAAAGAAGCCCTACAGAAAATGCTTATTCTGGAGTCCTCTTCCATCATACCTTGTGTAAGGGGGCAGCTTTAGTTGGCATTAAAATCAGGCATGCAGAATGTATTTGGGATAGCTAGTCTCACAGACGCCTTGAGCTATATAGATCTTTATAGATAATTATGGATGGGATACTGCACAAATAATGGCAGAAACTAGTGGTTTACCACATCAGATAGCAGACTGTGACCACTTCGTGTATGTCCACTGTATGCAAATATTCTTGCTGCCTCTGTGGTCAGTGAATGGAGGGGGGGAAACCCAGCAAACTTTAAGATTTCAAAAGCCAAACTAACAGCAACAAAAATGAAAGTATTTGCATTCGTCCCTGGGCTTGATTTTGACTGGAATCACCATGCAGGGGATATAGAAAATAAAATGGCTTTCATACATTATAGTTCATTTAGTTTCTATTTAAGCACCAATGCAAATGGCAAGCATTTTATATCTCCACCTTAAAACAAAAAGGATTTTAAATTATTAAACATGCACATACTGCTGATTAGAAAGAAGGGAAGACACAGTAAACACTGAGTTCAGAAAATATATCAAGTATAAACAGTATAACAAAGACAAGCTATTTAATAACAATGAAAAATGTGCAAAATAGTTGTTTGCCTAAACATCCTTGCACTAGTATGCTAAATAGTTTTTGAAGTAATACATCTTTGTCCTCCTCTTATTACAAATGCTGACATCACTATTCTAAAACAGCTAGAGTCAAAACACAATCTCTGGCAGCCCTGATCAAAAACGGCTGTTCTTTTTTTGTGCCAGTTTCAAATCTGAAATAAAATCAGCCACTTCTTTCTTTCTTTCTTTCTTTCTCTCTTTCTTTCTTTCTTTCTTTCTTTCTTTTCCTTCCTTCCTTCCTTCCTTTTTCTCTCAAATTTAGAGATCGCCCATCTCACTCACACAGCAACTCCTTCTTGCTAGTATTATACAAAGGCACATTTGTCAGTCAAATAATTTTGAATGTTCCATGCAGCATATAAAAATGATAGTTATTTATAGAGATGTGGAGTACAGATAAACCTCGACTTACAACCACAATTGAGTCCAAAATTTCTGTTAAGCGAATCTACTGTGATTGCAAACTGCTGGCTGCCCAATGCCAACAATCCCAATCTCTTTCTTTCTGCTTATAAAACAATGCAAGGAAAGGGAGGGGAATAAAAGCATCTCCTGAATGTTGGCAGCATTTCACTGTCAAAGGCATAATGAAACTCCAATAGGTGAGCTTTCTTCTATGTCAACCTTCTCTAAAACCAAACAGTTGACATCTAAAAAGTAAGCAGGAGGAATCGCTCAGAAGATATGCAGGCTGGGTGCAGGTGACATCAGTCAACACCTCTTTAAATCATAAAGTTATGGCTTACTCATAACAATACAGCTAATTGTAATTAACAAAGGATCGCTATGCAACTGTGGCAAAAAAGGTCATAAAACTGGTGTGGTTACATGATGCCTCATTTAATGACCATACTGCTAAAGAATGAATTTTCTTGTCTCAATTGTGGGGGTAAGTTAAGGCCTACCTGTAAGGTGATTGCCTAGTGTGTCCATGGCTTCCAATCTCAGGCTGCCAATGTAATCACATTGCTTTAAGTATGCAGAAAAACAAGCAGTTTACCCTCTTTCAATTCCTTTCTCCCCAATCTCTCTGCTCTGAAATGGAGTCAGGCACAGGATGATGTGTACTGGCTGTAATAGTGATCACATGACTGTGATCATGTGAAGTCAGTCATGTGAAGAATACTGTGAAGGTTATAAATTGCTACAAAGTTACTTTTCATCATTGTCATTACTTTGAACAGTTGTTGAACAAATAGTCAGTAAGTGAAGACTGCCTATTTTGTTGATACTCTTATGTTTTTAAAATGGCTAATTCTCAGGCTGATTGAGGTTGTGTGAGGTGGCTTTATGAATAGTCATCTGAAAGATCCTGTGCTATCAATAAAAAGAATCATTGGCTCACACGGAGAAAGAAAATGGAGAACATGGAATGGACATGGAAAACAAATAAGAATTTGGCAATGTGGAGGATGTAAATTGCGGGATGGTCATTTTGTAGGAGGGAGGAGTGAAAATAAAGAGGGGAACCAAGAAAAGTAGAAAAGTCAAAGGGGAAGAAAGGTGCTCACTGACTATAATTGTATCTCCAATTGTGTGCCTGCTTACTCTCTTGTAATCCTTTCCTCTACAATCTCTCTGCTTTACAAGGGGGGGGGAGATATAAGGAGGGGGGGAGGAAAGCACAAACAGACCTGCAAGATTCTGTTACTGTAGCTTATCTCAAAAAAGTATAGTTCTAGCCCCTCTGTGTGAAATTAGTTTCCTAATTTGACTATCTCATAAGTCTGACATATAGACATCCAGGCTGCCCCTCTAGACGTCTAGAGCAGCCATCTAGAATTCTAAAGTGGATCACTTAAGCAAGCCATGCCACAGAAAATTATAGAATATACTTGGGCTCCGATGGATTGAAGAAACCTAACATCCACCTTGAGAAAAAAGAAGTGTGTTCTGGAGGTGGTAATTTGCTGTTGAGAGGACCAAGATACAGTATTTATACATAAAACAGATATATGACGTTGTGGAAGGGATGTGGTATCTTCCAGAAGTCTATATCCAGAACATGATGAAGAGACTATCAATACTATTCAAACCCCCTAACAAATATCCTTTCCTCAATGGCATGAACAGGAAAAAAAAACCTTGAAAGAATCTCTGGAGATTATGTCCTTTGGCAGGCAGGGGAAAGTACTGGCAGCACAAGTAGTTTCCTAATCAATCAATCAATCCAGTTGAGTGTTATAGCCTAAAAAAATAAAAAAACAGGATTTTGGAAGTCAAGCAACCAGCTATGCAGATGGTGTAATGAAGATGAGCTCTACAACATTCTACAGCAACGGCCCATGTTACCTTTGCTGATTCCTGGGATGCATCTTACAAAAACTAGGAAAGAAATGTTTGGCATTTCTTCACCAGTCTCATCAGGAGGGCATTAAACAAGAACAAAAAGGGTGGGTGGCGAAAGCCCAAAGCCAATTATGTGGCCAAGGACTGGGGCCAAGAAAGCAGAAAACAAAGAGAGAAGCAGGAGGGCAGGGTAGGGCCTCAAAGTTTTGCAAAACGCTACAACAAAGATGCTAGTAATCAATGCCACTTAAAAACTCAGATGTTTCTACACCAATGCACTGAATATGCAAAATAAACAGAGAGGACTAGAGATCCTAACTCAGGAAAACAAATAGGATGTGACAGGCATCCTGAAACCTGGTGAGCTAATACTCATGATTAGAAGGCTGGAAGATTACAATGCATTCAAAAGGGACAAAGCCAATAGAAAGGGAGGGGGGAGGTGTTCAGCAATCAGTGCCTGGAAATCCTGTTGAAAGATGTAGGAATTAAAGGACAAATAAAAACAGAAGTTGATGTTTATTATAGCCCATCTGGGAAAACAGAAAATACAGATGAGGATTTTATGCATCAGAAGACTACAGTCTCCAAAGAGGCAGGCAATAGTGATAATGGGGGGGAGGGATGTTTCAATTACCCTAACATCTGCTGAGAATCTTACTGTGCCAAGAGTCGGAGGTCCAACACATGCTTGTCCTACCTTGCTAACAAGACATGTTGGAGTACAAATTCTCTAATTCTCAGTCAGTACTGGCATTATAGAAGATGCCGTCTCCAAACATCTAGAACAGGGCTGTCAAATTCCTGTCCCACGTCTGTCACGTGCTGGCCACGGCCACACCCGGTTTAGCGAAAAGGGGGGAAAGCCCTGATACGTCACGTGAGGCCACCGTGACAACGCAAATTCTAGAATTCTAGAGGATGTAAGGATATTTATCTACAAGAAAGAAGAGTGAATGTGTTGCACAACTTGTACCCTTTTCTGTGTGACATGCTTCAAGAATACATATCTGCATGTGCCATGCAATAGGAATTGCTCACTGATACATATAACTTCAATAAACAGATGTTCATATTTCTCAACTTAAAAAAAAACACCAATCATGTAGCTGCTGCCGACATATTTTACTTAGGAATACCCATCACTAAATTCGTTATGTACAAAACCCTGCATTCCAGGCACAAAACATTCCAAGAACACTGTTTTTTTCCCCAGAGAACACATGGATCCAGCCATTCTGTAATGCCTCCCTCCACTGAGTAGAGCGGACATGGGTAAGATTCTTTTTGTAGTTACATGTTTTCTTTCCAAAAAGATATTTCAAGGCAGTCAACAAATTTAGAAATACTCCAAAGCTACACTAAATATATATACTCATTGTTAAGCTACAATTAAAATCAGAAAATATTTGACATAAATACACCGAATGTCAGTTATGGATTAAAATGTGTGCCCTGTAACATATAAATACACATAGAACTGGATGGCAGACAATTTCAGTCCCCTGCCAAAAATATTTTTTATAGAGTAAGAAAAAATCCATAATTCAAATAAGGGACATCTGTTCTCCAGTATTTATAGATAATGATGGATCAAGTATCTGCATACAGGATAATTATTTTCAGCAGATGGCTTATCAGTAATTTTTTTTAAATTTGAAAATGGGAGGAAATTGTCCTTGCGTGATTTCTGCAGAATGTAATTTTTTTTTCTCTAAAGCAGAAAGTAATTTGCAAATGAAGGATTTTTTTAGTCTTTACAAGGAAGAGAAAGATCATTATTTATGATCTCATGGCTGATTGGTTTCAGTAAAACTGGCTCCATATTTTGCTCATTAAATTTTTATGCTGATGGTGCATATAGTTTTGCAATGGGAAGCCTACTTCTGCAAAGAGAAGAATGCAGAATGCCACCTTTTCTTTGATCTTTTGCTTCTAAGCCGTGCTGTCTACTGCTGAAGCAACTTTTAAAAGCTGAAATGAATGTAGAAAGAAAGAAAGATTACCCAAGAGTGGAAAAAAATGAAAGGCTCCCTTTCCACAGATACCTGATCAGTGCTGTTTTAACATATTGTTAAATGGATATTACTAACCATGAGAAGGCAACTCTAGAGTTCACCCAGAGGTGGGTTGCTCCCGGTTATGTCCGGTTCTTCGGAACTGTTAGTAAAAGTGGTAGGAGGCTCCACCCAACTGCCTGTGCAATCTGCACATGCACAGAATCTTCTGCACATGCGCAGAAGCGCCCTGCGCGCGCTCCCAACCAAACTGGAAGTGGAGGTAAGTAGAACCAACCCCTGAGTTCACCCTTTAAAATAGGAGACCATGTGACATCATTCTAGGAACTGTGTTTTTAAGGTATCCATATTTTTTTCCGTATAACTAAGATGAGAAGTAGAATTTCAAAACAACAGAAACTATTATCAATTATCACTGCAAGTTGAGTCATCTAACCATTTCCACAATTTCAGTTCACACTGAAGACACACAGGCCAACCAGAGATGATTGTTAAGGATAAAGCTGTCTGAAAGGAACAAATGGAGTCAGATATTTTCCAAAAAATACCACCAAATAAAAGGAAGCAATAATCACTCTTCCCTAACCTGATCGTTTACAAATGAGTGAGATTACAACCTCTCTACTTCCCAGAATCTGAGTATGGTACAAATCACACCCCAAGGGAGCTGTCAGATTGGGGAAGACTGATATATGTTACTCCGTCTTTTGCTCTAGTAGCATTTATGAACAATGCCTTGTTCTACTTATTTTTATTAGATTTAGAACAGGGGTGTCAAACTTGATCCCATTGCAGGCCAGGGTGGGCGTGGCCTGGTCATCACTACTGACTGGGTGGGTGTGGCTAGGGTAGGCCAGGGCGGCAGACGCCAGTTCCTTACAATCTCTGGTATGACCCTGCGGGACAACTCTGGGCCTATTGCGAGTCGGATCCAGCCTGCAGGCTGCATGTTTGACACATTTGATCTAGAACATTGTATTACTGCATTTTTATTCCTCTCTTCTCTTAAGGAGTTTGGAATAACATACACAGGTGAGGAGATCAGGAAGCAATGGATGACAGAAGCCATAATAAAAGCAACTAACCAACATTATTAAATAATTCTGGTTAGTTACTCAGAAGAGAGAAAGAGATCATTTCCTAGATCACTATGGCGAGTGCAAAATGCAGTAGGAAAAGTCACCCATGAGATAACTGCCCACAAGAAACTGTCTTTTGTGGATAGGTTTTATAGTCCTTCAACCTTTCTTCCCAACCCCCATTGGAGTTGCTTAGATTGCTTTGGGGGAAATAAGTCAGGAAATAGTTGCATAGCTTGGCATCAGCAGGAGAAAGTTATATATTAGCAAGGATTACCTAAATTGTTAAGCATTTAGCAAGTATTAGGTGCCTAGTTAAGGCAAAAATGGGAAATAATTATCTAATTGAAGTGGAGAGGTTATCTTGCAGGCTCAGGCAAAGCAAAGTGGCATACTGGTTTGAGAAGCAAATAGGAAGAGACTAACTTGTTAAAGCAAGTCTGAATGCTAATTAAAAGTGCAGTTCATTCAGAGGACAGATGGGAAAGTTTTCAGTAACAGTTTAAAAATGATGAAAGAAAAAAAATAAGAATCCCTTTCTGTATGAGAGTAACATCCTCATGAAACATGGTAAGAAAGCTAGGAATTGATGCAAGAGATGTTTCTATCCTGCCAACAACTGTTATGTAGTCATTAGCATTCTTTCACTCCTATTTGAACTATAATACTAGAGCAATATCTTCCTAAGTTAGGGTTATTTCAGGGCTTTGCATTCTGTTGTAATTATCCTGCTTCACTGAGCATTCTATCAGTCTGTAAATAGTCCATTCTACAGAGGCCATAGTGATTAGATAGTAGGCTGATTCTTAATCGTCAAACTAGTTAGTAATTTCCCACTTTATCAAAATACAATCTCTTATGAGCGTGGAACCTTCAGTTCAATTTGGAAAGATACCATTCCCAAAGTGAATAATTCCTATGTATGTGTAGGCACTTGTCTTAGCCTGCAGCAGATAGCCTAGAACCTGGCTTTCAAGACATTCAACTATTCATTTTAACAAAAGAGGAGAGAAGAGTAGACAATGCCTGGGTCAAAACTGCAGTTTAGCCCAGCAATTTAAAGCAATTGATCCGTTCTAGCTATTTATGGGCTGATGATGATAACTGAATAATTCAGGCTTCTAAATCTTCATCCTGAACCCCATACTGAAGAAATATGATTTTTTAAATTTCAATTTTGTGGTGTTATATAGAAGATTAATGGGAGAAAACAGATTAAACATTTTATTCTGTTCCCTCTTCTGGTCATTCCTTAACAAAGAAATGGTCCAGTTGCCATTATCTGTTTTATTATTATTTATGTATTGATGCTGAAATAAATCTCTGTAATAAATCTCTATAAATCTCTAATTTAGATAAATAAATCTCTAATCTACTAAAATTTACAGAAGAGAAATATGATGAGTTAGTATTTTGGTGAATTGTCCTCTTCAGTACTGTTTTAGATCAATATTCAGTCAGTTTTTCCAATAGGAAAGTTTTGGGGAGATATCTGAGAACCAGAGGTGGTATTCAGTCGGTTTGGATTGGTTCGGGAAAAGCGTTGGCAGAAATTTGGCCAAAGTCGCTGAACTGGTAGCGATGGCTGGCTGGCCACACCCTCGAACTGGTCCCCCAGTTGCCGCTCGCTCACTGAAAAGTACCGGAGGTCAGAGTAATGCTGCTGCCATCGCCATCATGTTCCTCAGGCACACATAACGTATTGCAAGGCTGGGGGACTCTGGAGCAGCTGCCGTGGAAGGTAAGCAGCCTGAACAAAGAGACGGTGGTGGGGGAGGAAGCAGGGCTAGGGCCTGGGCTGCTAAAGGAAGGGAAGGGGGCGACTGTCAAAGGGAGGGGGATGATAGGTGGAAATTCCCAAAAATTTCCTACCTTTTCCTGTGGCTGTAGCTAGGTGTCATGTGACTGAGTGGGCGTTGGCATGAGTGATGTCAAGTTGACCACACCTACTCAGTCACATGTCCCCCACCTATCCACGCCCACCGAACCGGTAGCGAATTTTTTTGAAACCCACCACTGTTGAGAACACTACATTGCCTAGTTCAAGTGTTTTACAACATTCCCAAGTCCATAGCCACATCAAATCATGAGTATTTTACCACTATAATTGTTCCCAGCCAGTCTTTTTTAACACTAGATTCTTCAACAGTAAAAATGCTGAGAGCATTTTTGGAGAAAAGATTAACCTATTACTTTTATGGGTACATGTACGATCATGAACATAGAGATCTTTTCTAAGAGCATGTGGGACTGTGACTTAACAAAATGAGTACGGTAGCTATTCTAAAAAAGAATCATTGTGTTTTAAACACAGTCATTGCAAAAGAGAGAATTGACTGGATTAATAATTCTACCACAGAGATCGGCATTCTAGTTTTAATAGGCATAGCAAAATATACATGCAGCATTGCAAAATACAGAGGTAAAATAAAAAGATTCAAAATGAAATTCTCTTTCACCCTGAAATAATTCCTGGATGATAAGATAAAAATGACTCTAAACTAAAAATCGTGCTAACATTTTTTTGTCTCTTGACTCAAGCCTCTCACAGCAGATTCCTCACTGCACTAAATTCTTGGCTTCACCACAACAATGGGCCCTCATAGCCAACAAGGCAGAGCCATTTGTCTGGATTATATATGGATTTCCCTGCAGGATATCATAAGGGAAATACTGAGTTTACAATCAGAACAAATATTTAATGGGTGCTTTTCTGAAGAGTTTTCTCTTCAGAAATTTTCTGTTTGGTCACATGTGAGGCAGCATGGATTGCTACAGGTAGATAAACAAGGTAATACAAGAAGAATACTTACAGCCTCCTTAACAAAGAATTGCAGTATCTATGAGGTCAAAACAATAGGTCAGAACAAAAGGATCAATAGCATTAACTCTGGAAAATGAATATAATTCTCAGGGGGATTTCTGACTATATAATAGAATCAGAGAATGGAAGGATAAGAAGATACATTGGTGATCATCTATTCCAAACATTTTCTAGGCAGGAATCCACCACTACAACATTCCCAATAAATGGTGATCAAGCCTATTTAATCATTACCAGTAGGGCGAGTCCTTTACCTCCTGAAACAATTTGTTCCACTGCAGAACATTTCTTGTTGGGAATTAGTTTCCTGATTCTCACCCCAAATTTCCTTCCTTATAATTTAAACCTTTGCTTCTCATCCTATCTTCTGGAAATTACACTCAATAATTCTGCCCTGTGGATGGTCCATATAGAGCCTCTTCAAGCTCCTGAAGACCGCAATAATGTCTTCCTGCAGTCTTCTCTTTTTCAGCCTAAACACACCCATTTCCTCCAACTCTTCCTCTTAAGCTTTTTGATTCTGAGACAATACTTCCGTTGATGCAGTATATGATTGCATTACATTTTTTTGCAGCTGCATCACTCTGTTGGCTCACGTTTAATTTGTAATCCGTCAAGACACCCAGTTCTTTTTTATATGTATTACTGCCCAATATGGTTCCCCTAAACCTATATTTGTACCTTTGATTTTTCCTACTGAAATGGAGGACTTTGCCTTTGTGCCTCCATTTTGCTGATTTCTCCCAATATTCCAGTCTATCAAAGGCCTCCTGATTCATGTTATGCCCTGTCTTTCTATTATAGAATAGAATAGAATTCTTTATTGGCCAAGTGTGATTGGACATACAAGGAATTTGTCTTTGGTGCATGTGCTC
>JANHFT010004216.1:87080-99874 GCA_032467955.1 Pseudoxenodon macrops | reverse complement strand
ATAGATAGATAGATAGATAGATAGATAGATAGATAGATAGATAGATAGATAGATAGATAGATAGATAGATAGAAATATATATCTATATTTTTTTTTAAATACTTCTTTATTTTAGATTTTCTTAAAAGAACAAACCAACAAGTTCCGGATTTAAAAATAATATTCTTCATCTCAGAATTCTGAAATAAATGGTAGGCTAGAAAGAAAACTTTAATCTCATTTTATTTAGCTGCCAGCCAAACTTTACTGAATAAATTGCTCCTTAATGTTTATCAAGGCACAGTTGGAGAATTTTTTATTTTCTTTAGTTTCAACTGCAAAGATCCTGTGCAGTAATATCAATGAAGCTATAAGACCTACTGACATCTCAAAAATCTCTCAACAATAGGACTGGGCTTGTGGGCTAACTGTAAATAGAAATCAAGCAGTAAATATCTTCAAGCATCAGAGCAAGAGCAATATGAACATCAGCAGAATTGAGGAGAAGTGTGCAGATATATTCTTTTTCTTGCTTTGCAGTACCGAGTAGGGGTGATGCGTTAGAATGAATGGGGATTCCAGTCATTCATATTGCAAGGGAGCAACACACCCAACAGAAGGACTGGAAAGCAGGGAGAGAGAAGTATAGAGAACATTAAAGGATGAGGCTTCCCAAGGGCCCTGTTGTAAAGCAAAGCTGCAATGCGGCTTCCCATGTCCACTGTTCCTGTCCAGACCTTTACTCCTCCATAGTCATGGAGGAGACTGGGTGTCTGCCTCAGAAAGATGTCTGTCAGCTCCTGAGCATCCCCTCCTGGCTAGCCCCAGATCGAAAGGGATACCTTCCTAGCCCCATTTGATGTTCTAAGTGGCATGTTTGGATTAAGTCTCCATCCCAACACATTTCCAAAGAGGAGGGACTCATAGGTGATTGGCTGGCTGGCTTAGACTGTGCTTTTTCTATTTGGTTAGGGTGAGAGCCACCGGAGAAAGTTAACTGGCTTTGGAAAAAAGACAGAACCCTCTCAGTGGCGGTTGCTTTGGGGAGACTGAGGGCCATCCAACAGAGCATCCTCAAAACCCTACCAAAGCCAGGCAACCCTGAGCAAAGCAAAAGGTGGCTCAATAGCCATTTGCCAAATTTGCTGCACGGAAAAGTTTGATTGGATGCACAAAAATTTGAAGGGGCCAGGACCTGAGAAGCAGCTACAGAGCTGTGTCTCACTCTGCCCAGTGCGGTCCAGGAATAATTGATGATCATCTAACAGAGCATCTCCCATGCCCACCAATCTTAACATTTATAGTTACAATGAATGTAAGTATACATTACATTCCCTTCTTGCTAATTATCCAGCACTAGGGTGAATACTTAGGATGCAAACAAAAGCACAAGGTGTGAAACTGATTATTCTTTGTTGGTTTTGAGCCGGAAAGCACAGTTGTTTTTCACTGAGTGACTGCTTTGCTGGTCCCAATTGTGGTCATTAAACACTGACCACCTTTATAAGGAAATCTCAACTACTAATTTCTACCTACAGACACTATGTGACATATAACCTGCAACAGGCACAATTCAACCTGAAAATTGTTGTTTAATTTCAACACTATTTTCATTTCGTTTTTATCACAAGTTTCAAGCTGAGTGAACCTTGGTGAATCAGTCACCAAGTTATTTAACTTTGCCATTTTCTGATTTCTTATTACTGGTTTAGTACCTAATCTAAAAAAGTTCTCTTTCATACCATATACATTGGTTTGGTTTTAAAAATAGTCATTTTAAAACTGTGTAAACCTTGGGAACCTGCTTTTAAAAGTATAAGTGAAACCATAGAATTCTCATTTTCTGGTACTGAAAATGGCTCTGGATTTTCTTCAGCTCACTCAAGAAATTATTCCTGAGAGAATGAATCCTGCTTTGTCTATCTTCTCAATTTCACAGTCAGAATTAATCAAGTAAGAAACAGCACAGTAACATAACAAAGACAGACAAGAGGAATTTTCTGCTTACCAATTAAATAGTAAAGCAGCCAAAAAGATCAGGAGACAGCCCGTAGCTTTGAAGAAAAGTGAGTTTTAAAAGCATTTTAATATGCTGACCATAAAACTGGCTGAATATGCTAATGTTTTATTGATAACTATGTATGCTTAATACAAACATGCACTGTTACAGTACAATACTCTAGTAAATATTCCAATTACATATTTCCTATAACCTAAAACAATAAAATTTGAGATTTTAATTGATTAATATTAAAAAAACAATTAATCATGAAATAACTGTTTACATGAAACTTTATTTGCAGATACAAATGAAGTAGACATTTGTATTTAGTAGACTAATTGGGAAGAGTATTCCAATACTCCCAAACCTCCATTAAATCTGAAAGTAATTTGCAGCAATTTCTTTTGCATAATGATGCAATTAATGTGGATTACATCATTTGTTAATGTATATCATCTGTGTAATATCAGTATTTAAATTACCTAAATAATGAAAATAATGTAAAAATAACATAATGTATTGTTAAATTTAAGTTCCTCATCTGAACTATTTTGGATGTAAAAGGCTTGCCTGTTATTTTGGAGAGATGTCTGGACTGAAATTTTGTCCACTGTCTCTGAAGGCTGCTAAATGGGAATCCATAAAATCAAGGATTTATTGTACAGGTAGTTCTTGCTTAGCAATCCTTCAAAGTTATGACAACACCCCCTCAAAAGCTATTTACGACCTGGTTCAGGAGTTCCGACAGCAACACACACACACACACCCATGCTGTCATATGACATATTCCATGGCGACTGGCTCACCAGTCCCATGATCATGATTTACAACATTTTTTGCCAGTTTCCAACATAGGAATCAATAAATTTACATAATGATCACCTTGTTCACTTAACAACCAAACAAAAGAAGTTATAAAATCAGTTGGACATATGGGTATCTAGGTTTCATAACCATAATGACTTACGGAAGGAATTATGGACTCTATTTTCATAAATCAAGAACTACTTGTTTACTAAATTACTAACCGACAGATTAAACCCTCATGAGAAAATATAACTGTGGATTTCTATATTAATAGTTATGGTTGTTCAAGCACACTGATGAGTTTCTAAGCAATTTTACTCTTGTCTTTTCTATCTCAACAAATACCATGTTTCCCCAAAAATAAGGCATGGTCTATTTTTTTAAATTTATCTCCCAAAAAGTCACTAAGGTTTATTTTCAGGGGATATCTTATTTTTTTCAGGTAGAGGCAGCAACCACAAGGGCCGACAGGAGTGGGACCGCTACCGTTGGCCCCACCCTCTCCATCCCATCTGCTTGCCTGAGGCCGCAATGAGCCAACTTCTCAGCACGCCCCAGTCTCTGCTCACCCTGCCTGCTAGCCAGGTCTTATTCAGAAAATGTCCCAACATGTTTTGGAAGGGAAATAAAAATAAATTCTGAACTCTCTCACCACCGTCATGCAAACCACAGCATGGGCAATAGCAGCTGTGCTTTCTCCCTTCCAAATCACACCAAAATGTGATCTGAGTAACAACCAGCTTGACCGGTTACTGAAATACATCCTGGCTCTATCCCGAAGATTCACTTGGTAGCTCAAGAGAGCTGGTCGGCAAAAGCAAAGCTTTTGCGCCCCCACGACAGCTCAAAAGAGCTGGCCGGCCAAAGCACAGTTCTCACGCTCCTCCCTTGACAGCTCAAGAGAGCCCATCGGCCGCAAGAGCTTCACACTCCTAAACTTATTGCAGGTTGCATGTCTGAGATCGTTCCATAGCAAAAGAGTCTCAGAATTGAATGGGAACTGTAAACCTCTGGCCTATTGGACCCAAACTGCTGGAAATTTAGGAGCTTTGGGCTCCACCAAGTCTCAAATGGCCCGGACGTAGTGGAGCTTCGTGCTCCTCAAACTGCTACAACTTTAGGAGCTTCATGCTCCACAAAATTTAAACAGCCAGGACTTGTGGAGCATTGCACTCCCTCAACCAGCTGGAAATTTAGGAACTTTGCGCTCCTCCAAATTTAAATGGCCCGGACTTTGTGGAGCTTCATGCTCCCACATTATCAAGCGGCCAGCGTGGCAAGGACAGCCAGCACAAAGGAAAGACACAAGAGCTCTGCCAATCCTAATTCGGCAGCAGGAACTGGCCCGACCAGCCTCTGACAAACTCAGTCCAATCAGCGAGCAGATGAGGTCAACCCATTCCTTGATGCTATCTCCACAACCATGGAGAATCAGGCCAAGCCTGATTTTTGGGGTGGCCGTAAATATACGCCCTCCACTGAAAATAAGCTAATGGCAACTGGGCTCCTTAATCAAGACCCGCAGATTAGCTGAGCTGATCGGGAGCTGCCTCTCTGTTCTATCTCTTCCCAGTGTTCTTGGCGCTCGCCTGCCTCCCATCCATCCATCCCCATTGCTTGCAAATTCTCACCCCACTCGCAAGAGAGCAGCCACCTGGCACCTCTTGCCACATAGTGCCCACCCAGTGAACATCCCCCCCTCTGGTTGGGCAGAGCACCATTCATCGACCAAGCAATAAGAGACCAGTCAAGCCAGCTGCCTGCTGCCAAGTCTTCTGGGAGCTGGGTAAGAGAGTCTTCCAGCAGCGGGCGCTCTGGGAGTGCACTTCCCACTCTATGGTTCCAGCTCCATGCGGGGCTGTGGCTCCCTTTGCCCTTCACTGCCTCTCCGCCCCAGTTGCCAGAAAACACGGCAGCAGGCGGCTGGCCCGACCGGCCTCTTCTCCGCTTCCAGCCGTAGTTTACATCTTGCGGCCCGTCCTGCCCCAGCTCCCGCCCCATCTCCCGTCCCACCACGAGACACACATCTTACCGGAGATTGGCAGCTCCATCGAATCTCTCAGCCAGTCTGTGCAGAGAAACACCTTGCATGGTAAAGAAAAACTTCTCGTGAGTGCGAGAAGTACTTAATTGTTCACACTTGCCAGTCTCTGGTAAGACACGCTTCTCATGACCCGGCCCACCCCATCGCCATCTGGTACCCCAAAATTGCGCCCGACAGTGAGACATGTGTTTTACCAGAGACTTGCAGCTCGATCGCATTCCTCATCATTGTGTCCAGGGAAACACATTGTAAAAAAAACTTTCTCGCGGAACATCAAGGAACATGGCGGAGCTGGAAAGGTAAGACATGCGCCTCGCTTCTCACCCACGCCACCTGCCAGAAATGAAGGACTCTGCAAAGCTTGTTGTACCATTGCATGCACGAACGGCAGCCACCTCATTTTGGGGGTCAAAAGAAAATAAGACCCTATCTTATTTTTGGGGAAACACGGTGTGTGTGTGTGTGTGTGTGTGTGTGTGTGTGTATACAGGATAAATATACATTCCCTCTCAACTAATTAAAGAGGAATCCATTGTTTTCCCATCTTCATCACTTTAGGAAGAGACACCTTTGAGGAAATAAATGTTATTTTGGACATTTGGTCCAAAAACATTGCTAGCTGGTAGCTATCATGGACAAAAAGTACAATATTTATATCTCAGTTACAGGGATTGGCCTGTAAGATGTAACACCGCTTCCCAATAATAGGACAGAAGACCCCTTTGACAAAAAATAGTTTAGGACAGAGTCTTGAAGATTTATGTTCATAGAACTGGATCCAAAGTTGATGTTCAGCTCGGTAGCAACACTGAGAGACAACCTTGGCTGTTGTGGGGGGAGGGTGGGGGGAAGTGAGCTGGGTTAAGACATAGTTTCTTTTTGGATGGAAGACCACCAGGTGTGCTTTTTTCTGGACCAAATGACCCAATGTTTCGTGTCAGGCCTTGATAGAATAGCTTATCATTCAGGCTCAGGGCTCATACAAAGTGTTATCGCCCACGTGGCAGACTCAGACAGTGAGGAGGTTGGGAAGGAACATGGTCCAGTCCTGGAGTCTGAGGAAGGCTCTGATGAGAGCTCTGCGTTGGAGGCAGAGATCTGACAGTTGTAAGCTGCCTTCAGAGTCGGATATCAGTGGGGCAGAAGAACAGCTGGAGCCTGTTCCTAATGCACAGAGCTGTCAGGAGAAGGGAACAGCTAAGAAACAAGGGCCGACTCAGGAGTAAAGACACAGGTGAACGGTGAATGGCCTCCCCCATAGAGAATAGAGAGGAGGGGAGTTTGCAGGAGACAATTAGTTCAAGTCATGAGGGTGAAGATCTGTTCCTGACTTCTTGCCAAGGAATTGCTGCTCTAAAAAAGCCTGATAAAGATCCTGTAGTTGTGAAATCTCATGAAAGACTATTTTCCGGGACTTTGTTGCAGAGGAATTCCCTTTAACCTAAATAATAGAGGTTTTATCGGGATGAGGAGTCTGCTTCGTGAGCTTGGGAGGCCTAGGTCAGAACACATAGCTCCTCCAGATACCATGATGAATGAAAAACAATACTAACGAAATTCCGTGACTTGTGTGTAACTAAGTACAAGCACAGACAGGTGCTGAGATTTACCTCCAGCCAGATATCCGCAGAATCGTGGACAATCATCACCAAGGTTCCAAGACGGAGGTAATTGGCACTATAGGAACAGAACATCAAGCCAAGGGCGGCAAAATGATGCACCACATGGGCCATGAAATCCTGAGGGGGAAGAAAAAAAAAGAGAAATTGACTTCTCAAAGCCAAGGTGATGTTTGGAAGATAGAGAGTGACGGCTCTGTCTTAGGAAAATTAGGGTGGAGGTACCAAAACCCATGGGCCCAAAGGGATTCTGAAAGAGTAGATAAAAGCAAAGAACTCAACAATTTAACTCCTTTAAAGCCATAAAACAGGGACTGGTTTCATGGAGAGAGGTTTTTCCGCGGACCGGAAGGGGTGTGATTTCGCGTGCTGCCTGCATCCTGCTTTGCTCCTTTGCGTGGTCCAGTCGCTGGCATGCTATGGACCACTGCTGGCCCATGGACCCCTGGCCATAAAAGGTAAAGGCTTCCCCTGTCCAGTCATGTCTGACTCTAGAGGTCAGTGCTCATCTCTGTTTCTTGGCCAAGGCAGCCAGCATTGTTCCACGACATTTCTTTGGTTGTGTGGCCAGCATGACTATACACCAGGGGTCAGCAACCCGCAGCTCTGGAGCCGCATGTGGCTCTTTCATCCCTCTGCTGCAGCTCTCTGTTGCCAGTCGGCTCCACAATTGATAGGGCTATCGGTTAGGACAGGTAAAGGAAACAGGATGCTGCGCTAGGAGAAGACTCTATGGTGGGGGAACCGGACTTCTGGTCGGCTCCAGAATTGAATGGGGGCTTCCAGTTAGGACCTCTGTGGCTCTTTGAGTGTTTAAGGTTGTCGACCCCTGCTATACACCGAGGCACATGGAATGCTGTTGCCTTCCCAGCAAAGTGGTAACTATTTATCTACTCACATTTGCATTGTTTCAAACTGCTAGATGGGCAGGAGCTGAGGCAAGTATTGGAAGCTCACCCTGTCATGCAGGCCTTGGGTTTCGGACCCTGGCTGTCCCCTTTCCAGCTAATATCTTTAATGGCTGAGCCATCGCATCCCTAGCAAAGCCCTATACTGTAGAGATAAAGACCTGCTCTTTTTTAATCTTGTTGAAAAATAATGGTGGGGAATGGTGTACATTACTTGGGTGAGTAAGAAATGAGTAGTAGTAGAAGATATTCTGCAAGGAAACATCTGTAATGGACAAAGGGGGTAGGGGCTAGCTTAATTTGGAGGCAAGCCAACTTGACGGGCGTGAGAGAACGACAAGAAATAAAACCTAACATTGTTTGGAAGATAATTAAATAAATCTGAGTAAGTCTTAGCTGATTGTGGCTTCTTTATTCACTTTCGTGGTGCCCAACTTCAATGCTACAAATAACCCGAGCCACCCCGAATTTCAGAGCAAGAATGGTGATTACATTTAGAGTTACAAAGGATTCAATCTGCTATATACAGTATTTGTCCTCCTGGACAGTTATTTAGCATCCTGAAAACCAGGAACTACGAATGGCTTGCATCCCATTCCCAAACTGATGAAGTTGTCAATCTTCCTTACCTTCCTTTTAGTGTCGGTTCCGAGAGTAAAGAGCAATGACCAATAGAAGCTCATCTGGAGCATGTAGTACCAATACTGGGAAGGGAGCATGGGCTGCAGAGGGAGTATGAAAGAAAAAAGGGGTGATAATAGGACATTGCATACCAAAACAACAAAACAAAAATCCACACACACACACGGTGACATCACTGCTAAACAACTAATTCCCACCAATGTCTTATGCCCTGGGATCAGAAGGCGTATTCAACTGGTTCGGACCGGTGGTGGAGATTTTGAGTAGTTCGAAGAACTGGCAAATACCACCTCTGGATGGCCCTGTCCCCGCTCACTTTCAGATTCGGGTTTTCCCAGTGTACCAATATGGCATCTCTAATAAAATGGAACTTTGAGGAATGCCTTGCCTCGGAGTTTTTTTTTTCCGTTGGGGGTGTTACTTGGAACCCTGACATTAACCCGAATCTGAAAGCTTCCAGGTTTTCCCCACCCAAAAGAAAGTCCAAGTCCCTTCCCCTGCACCCACATGTCCACCACATGGTCCAATCAATCATCTCAACTGGAGATGCCTCCCTGCCGCACCCCTCCAGGTGCAGGGCAGGGTGACCTTGACTGTCTGAGAAAGGAATGTTGTTGTGACTATATATCTCCTCCTCCCAGTTTCCCACAACACTAAATGTGGCAGGACTGAAGATCCAATGGCCAAGACAGCTTCCAGGCTTGACATCGGAGACAAATTCCTTGTGACCATTGGAAATAAAGAATTCCTACTCTACTGTACCCTACCCTACCCTACTCCAGTCGATTCCACTTCATTCCATTCCATTCCATTTTATTCCATTCCATTTTATTCCATTCCATTATATTATATTATATTTTATTTTATTCCATTCCATTCCATTTTATTCCATTCCATTCCATTTTTTTCTATTCCATTCCATTCCATTCCATTTTATTCCATTCCATTCCATTCTATTCTATTCCATTTTATTCCATTCCATTCTATTCCATTCCCTTTTATTCCATTCCATTCCATTCCCTTTTATTCCATTCCATTCCCTTTTATTCCATTCCATTCTATTCTATTCCATTCCATTCCATTTTATTCCATTCCATTTTATTCCATTCCATTCTATTCTTACATTCTATTCTATTCTATTCTGGAACCAGAATTGGAGCAATAAATGCTAGAAGAAGAGCAGAGCCTGGGGAATGGAGTCAAGAGTGGAATCAGTCTGGAGTCAATACATTCCCACAAGTTGTCCAAGTCCAGCCCTCTTGAATCCCATTAACTAGCATCAATTTAATGCTGACTTTTAGTTGACTAGATTCTTGTGTAGAGCAATAAATCTTCTTAACTGGAACTTAAAGTGTAGTCCTGATTCATCACACCTGCTATTAATCTCTTGAAGAATCAGGCCTAAACAATTAGGTAAGTTCCAGTTAAGAAGATTTATCGCCATCATATCTTTTGAGTTCCTACCTGTAGCCAGAATGGACCAGGTAGGTCTGAGATTGTAAATGGAGGGGCTACCTATATCATTCAAGGAAGCAAACCTAACCTAATACGTCTAATGCAGTGTATTCTAGTAATACTAGCAATAATAGCATTCCTAATGATGCATATTGAAGCCAGGACACTGTTTGTGGTCTGTTGGTTCTTTCTTATTTGTTTCATCCTGGTAGCATCTCCTGACAACGTGGGAATGCTTCATTTACCATCTTCCCCTAAGGGAACCCTATGCTACTGGAATCTGCAATCCCAAATGGTGAAAAGGCTATTTCATGGGCCATCAAAAATGAAGGCAGGAATATGTCTTCACACAAAGTCAACCAGTAGGTATCTCCAAAGAACCAGAAGCGGTCAACAAAGTCAACCAATAGATATCTCCAAAGAACCAGAAGCGGTCAACAAAGTCAACCAGTAGGTATCTCCAAAGAACCAGAAGCGGTCAACAAAGTCAACCAGTAGGTATCTCCAAAGAACCAGTAAGAGACTCACATGGTTTGGATAGTTGAGCCACACTTGCCACAGGTCATAAAACCAGGATTTCTAGAAGGAATGTAGAAGGAGACAGAAAACAATCATTGTTTTCCCCACGACAACAGTGCAAATCTCATCCCTGCCACCCACTCACTACTTAATTTGGGGGCCAGGCATTATTTCTTTTTTGCTGCTCATCAGGGTAACCCTATTGGCCTGTCTTTTACAACAGCCTTGCCCAAGATGGTGGCCACCCCAAGGTGGAACTGAAAATCAAAGACCTTCTGATTATAGTGCACTTTTCTTCTTCGCAACTAACTCTGTGAAGTAGGTTGTGGGGTGGAGAGAGAGATAGTGACGTGCACGCTCACATTTGTGAACCAGTAGGGTAAGTAAGTGACTACCATCCCTGGCCATGTTACCACTGGAGTTCTCCCTCCTGGCCCCATATTTAACTTACGTCACAGAGAAATATAATTCCAGCAATAAACGAGGTACTGTAGAATAAACATCGCCAACTGCAAAAAATAAAAGTATCGTTAGGACCAAGGAGTTCACAATGGATACAGAAGAAGATGGTAAGATAGAACAGACTTGTCTAGTCTTCTAACCATAGCTAGGAAAGCAATACGTTTACCCATCTCTTTCTTCCTGCATTAATTTGCCTCATTGTCATTATTTACAGTGATTTGTTGTTTATCTGTTTCCTCCTTTGGAATTAATGTTATATACGATTCTCTCCATGAATTTGGTATTTTGGCTTGTTCTATGGTCCCATTATATAGTTCTAACATTTTTTCTTCCAATATTTCCTGCATATTATTATATACCTCCGCTGGTAATCCGTCTGGTCCTGGTGTTTTATTATTTTTCTGTTTTTTAATGGCCTCTTTTAGCTCTCTCAATGTTATTTTGCTATTTAATTGCATCCTTACCTCCTCCGGCAAAATTGGCAAATTCCTTTCTCCCAAATAATTCTTGATATCTGTTTCTTTGATTTCTTCTTGTGTGTATAATGTTTAAATTTTTTTTGAATAATGACCTTTTTCTGCTCTATTCTATGCTGAAGCTCCCCCTTATCATCTTGTAGCTGTTGTATATTCCTTTTTTCTCTTTCTTTCTTTAACTTATGTGCCAAACATCTACCTGGTTTATTTGCAGATTCAAAGTAATTTTGTTTCGTTGCTTTAATTTTATACGCTATTTCTTCCTGTGTCATTAAATTTATCTTATGTTTGACTGAATCCCTTTCTTTTACAGTGATTTGAAGCACTTTTAAATCTAAGTGCAAAATAAGTCAGAGTACTGACAGAGAATATTTGTAGCTCAGGGTTGAAATGTGCGGTCCGTGGTGCTCCCTGAACTTGGTTGTTTTCTTGCAGACATTTCATTCCCCAAACTAGTTAGCATCATCAGTGCTAGCTAGGCAGCTAACTAACTAACACCGATGATGTTACCTAGTTTGGGAAATGAAACGTCTGCAAGAAAACAACCAATCCCAGAGAGTACCAAAGACCCCCTCAAGCTTTAAATGGTTATGTCATTTCATTACAGGAATAAATTGGCATTATGTACACACACACGTGCTCAAGAGGAAGCACAGAATAGGGAAATAATTAGAACAGAAGAATACATTAATTTCTTTACTTTTTAAAAAAAGTTTTCCTTTGTTATTTATTCACTCTGTTAAGAATGTAATCATTGTACAAAAACCCCAAAAGAATATCACAATAGCAAGACGTCCAGCAAATGAATTATTACTGAAGCATAGAACTACTATACCATTGGAACTCCAAAACACTGTGCAGACCAGTTAACCCGAATGTTTTCTCCTTTTTAAAAAAAAAAATATATATATTTTTCTATAGAATACCTTAATTTCTAATCCTCATATTCAGATTTAGTAAAATCTGCCTTTGGAAACTCAAGTTACAGCTTCAGCGCATAAGGAAGAAATTGTAACGTTTCTCTTTTTTTCTTTCTTTTTTTTCTGTATTGTCTTTTTAAATGTTCAATTTAAAAAAAAAAATTGGCTAGAGAGAATTAAAAAGTCAAGATGGTGACTGCAATTTTGCAATCAAAGCTGTAATGTAATGTAACCAGTGTTTCTGGAGAATACACAAGACAAGACTCATTGATAGCAGGATAATAGTTATATTAGTATTACAGCTAGTTGCAGAATTAGCCAGATTTTTAGACTGAATTTAACATTTTTATCTGCCTGTCAGGTGCTGAGATAGGTAGTTTGATAATATTATTTATTTGTGTTGACTGACAAGACAGGAAATATCTGGTTCTACAATACCCAGAATGCCCTTAAATGTCAAATTTCTGGCTATTTTTCAATCTGAGAAGTTTTTTTTTTTTAAAGGAACAGAGAATGGAGGCAAGTGGGTTCTTTTCTTACCAAGCTTCCTTGAATTTTTTATGCAGAGTTGGGATTTCTAGGTTGCGTCTTCGCCTGAACCATTTTTCCACCTGGTGCACGGTCCAGTTACACTTTTTAGCTAGTCTACGTGTTTCTGACTGCAAGGTTGGAGAAAGAAAGAAAGAGGGAGAAATCAGTGATGCACACGCTGGAAGTCAAGTAATCAAAACAAGCATTGCAGCTTCTAGGCCAGGGAGGGGAAGGAAGAGGAGGAAGAGGAGAGGAAAGCAGAGAAGGAGGAGGAAGAAGAGAGGGAGGCAGAGGAAGAGCAGGAGGAGAAGGAGCAGGAGAGGAAGGAAGAGGAAGAAGAGGAAGAGGAGGAAGAGGAGGAGGAAGGAAGAGGAGGAGAAGAGAAAGGCAGAGGAGGAGGAGGAGGAAGAAGAAGAATAGGAAGGCAGAG
>JANHFT010004216.1:53104-64960 GCA_032467955.1 Pseudoxenodon macrops | reverse complement strand
AGTAATTTAACATTGGAGGACTCAGTCTCTGGGCAGATTTGACTGTAGCAATACCCATTCCTGGACTATTCTGCAGCTACACTGGAGAAATCCAGATTCACTTAACAACCGTGTTAAAGATTGTAAAATGGGACAAAGCTTACTTAATTAGCAACAGAAATGCTGGGCTCAATTGTGATCAGAAGTGGAGAACTATCTGGATTTCTGAGTAAACTAAAAAATTTAAGGAATCTGAATTCAAGGAATTTGCATCAAATTCTTCAGTAATTATTTTATGCATTAAACAGTGTGGTTTTTCTTGATCCCTCTGTAGCAGGTCAGCACAACTCATAGCAAGAAAAGGGCCACACTGATAAATTAAATATAATTGCAGGTCACAAAAGAATAGGTGGCACAAAGGTCAGCTATTCAGCAGTTAGCTGTTTAGAAACAGAAGCAGCAATGTTGGTGAAGCCTGGAAGCCCTGGAAATAGTCAGTACAGGTTGCAAAAATAAAGGGGTGGGTTCTGGACTCTTCCTGAAAGTAAAAACTTTGACAGCAGTGGATTTGTTGAGTTTTCAAAAAATGCCCACAGGCCACTCAGGGCTTCTTAATGGACTACATGGCAGTGGTGAAATCCATTTTTTTTTACTACTGGTTCTGTGGCCGTGGCTTGGTGGGCGTGACAAGGGAAGGATACTGCAAAATCCCCATTCCCTCCCCACTCCTGAAGGAAGGATATTGCAAAATCTTCATTCCCTCCCCCTCTGGTGATAGCCAGAGGTGGTATTTGCCAGTTCTCTGAACTACTCAAAACTTCCACTACCGGTTCTCCAGAACCTGTCAGAACCTGCTGGATTTCTCCCCTGCTACATGGTCCACATGCATTATGTTTTGCAGGCCCTACTCTACAATTATTATGTCAGCTGTTAATCAATTAACTGGCACTCTAATTATACCATCTAATATACTTTCATTTTCTATTGGATATTTTGTAAATGGATATTCTTACTTGTTCTGTTAATTATGTATTTTGGCAATCATTTTTTTAATTGTTATCTGACTGAATAGTATACAATTAATAAAGCCAGTATCCAATATCATTAACAAAATGTTCACAAAGCCTGAAAGGTTTTTGAAATAATAAACATTCCCTTCTTAAATATATTGTAAAGAATGAATATTCCTTTATTTATACCTGTAAGACCAGTATGCGGTAGACAATTTTAAAATGTACAGTAAATAATGCAGTAAATAAAATCCCTCTTCTCCCAAATCCTGGGATGTTGCCACATTGTATTTTTGTGTTCACCTGTGTGTATGCGCACACACATGTTCTTAGGACAGATGAATGAAGAATGGCAGGAGTGTATAATCACATACATATTCTCAGCAGGGTCACCCAAGGTGTGAAGGTCATCCCAGCTGCCCATCTAAAGAAAGCTGGCATCTATATTAAAAAGCAGGGATACAAGATGATGCTGGAAATAAATAAATCACTTTATTGACAGCAAAGAAACAACAACTGTTACTGTTCAGGAGAAGATAAATATAAATCAGTCCTGTAATTTAACCCAAAAAACGATATGAATAAGAAAACGCACAACTATTGATAATACAGTCCCGGATGATAGGCTTCTTTTTCAGACAGAACTCAACATGCTGAGGAAGAGTGGAGGATCTTTTTGGAGTACTAATGATGTTTTTGATAAGCCTTCAGAATATCTAGTTACTGAGGATGCCATATGGAATAAGAAAATCCAAAAATACAAAGGCAGAATTAAAGCTGGAATGTAAGAAGCATGAACATAGGAAATATCAACACAGTGAAAGATTGAATGAAAAAACTACAAATTGCCATCTTAGGCATCAGTAAATTGAGATGAACTGAGATTGGACATTTTTACTCAGAAGATACTGTTTACATACTCAGGACATGAAAAACAAAGAAAGAACTGTTGTTTTTAGAGTCGGCAACAATATGGCAAGAACAGTACTTGGCTACAATACAATCAACTATCAAAAATCTCAATTAGACTTTGTGGACAGCCCTTTAATATGACAACCATTCAGGTTTATGCTCCAATCACTGATGCAAAAGAAGAGGGAGTTGATGAGGTTTTTTTATCAAGTACAATTTGAAATTGACAAATATGAAAGCAAGATTCCATGTGATTCACTTAACAACCATCATAGAATCTGTTAATATCTTTAATGTACAATATCCTTAAATTCACATTCTAGAAAAGTAATACTTAGGATCAACCAGTACAGGTTAAAACCCTCCATGATAATAGAGATGTCAGATGTTCAAATTAGCATTAGTATAAGGAATGTGAGACATTATTGATTATGTATTCTGGGTAATTGAGAAAGAAAAAAGTGGTGTCTGTATGTGCTCATTGATTAAAGAAAGGCCTTCGACTATGTCAATCACATCAAGTTGTGGAATGTGTTCAGAAAATGGGAATGCCAGCACACGTATCTTCAGGAATATCTTAGATACAGGTCAAGAAGCCATAGTATGGATACAATGTAGTGAAACAGGTTGGTCTCAGGTTAGCAAAGGAGTGTGAAAACACTGAATAATCTCTTATTATTCAGCCTATATGCTGAATATATATTAAGGAACGTTGGAATGGAAAATCAGCATGGTTTTTTTCTAAAACTGGATGAAGAAATATTAACCTCAGCTGCTGAGACTATTTTGATAACCAAAAATGCAAAGGATCTGCAAACTCTAGTACTCAAAGTCAAGGAATCAAGGCAAAAAATATGGGACTGATAATTAAATATAAAGAAACACAAACTAACAACAGATAGAACAAGATATAGAAGTGGTGGATAGCTTCTGTCTTTTACTATCAATCATCAACAGTAAAGAAACAACAGCAGACAAACTCTTGGGAGAACAGCCATGAAGGTGATGGAAAGATTAGGCAAATAATATATCTACAAATATCAGAATTATGCATGCCACCTATTCCCTTCTATGGAAGCAAAAGTGGAATAATTAATATTGATGCTTTTGAACTTTGGTGTCGGAGAAGACTCCTGAAAATACTTTGATAGCCAAGAAAACAAACTCAAGAATTCTCACTAAAAGCATAAATGACTGGGCTCAATTATCCTATTTTGATACATTATACAACTCTTCGGAGAAGGCTCTAAGTTTGGGAAAGACAGAATAAGACAACCAGAAGCACAATAGATGGATTTCTAGACAGTTACAATACCAATCAGTGTACCACTAGAAGACTTGAAAGACAAAATTAAGGACAGATTGCAATGGAGAAAATCTATGTGCTCACAAAATGTCGACAAACATTTGATGGTACAGAATCAATGAAATGATGTGTAACACTCCTTACAGCTACCACTTTTCCTATCTACTTTTCTAAATATAAAGAGGAAAAAAGGAAACAAAAAACTTTTGTACATGTTGCGATGATACCTGCAAGTATAAAAGGAGCATAGTTTAAATTGCAATGCCATAGCACTGCTTTCCACATTTGGATAAAAATAGCAAGATTCTACAAACGAGGCAACCAATTATTTGAGAAGAGCACAAAATTACCTCTATATGATTGTAGCATAAAACATCCCATAAATGTGCATGTACCTCGGAAACTGCAAACTAAACCATACATAACCATTTCAAAAATTTTGAGATGCAAGGCCACGCACAATATAGCTGCAAAACACTATTAAAATAAATCATGTACCAGTAATTTTATTATTAGCTCAAGTTTAGTTATTAATCACTACATAATGACAAAATGTAGAAAAAATAACATTAAGAATATCAAATTAAAGCCAAGTCTAACAGGATTTATATGTATGCCAAGATTTAATCTCAATTGCTAGTAACACATTTGGACAATAGTGCTTCTACAGATTATCCAATGGAAAGAGAGATGTTATGAGGATTAAATTCTACCAATCTACATTCTTATATATTTTGTATGCAGAAATGAAAAGTAAATTAGAAATCTGGAAGAGAGGTTTAAAAACATACATGCAATATCATTTTTAAAAAAATACTTGTAGCACAGGGTTGAAATGAGGAGTTCTTGGTACTCTCTGAGCTTGGTTGTTTTCTTGCAGATGTTTCATTATCCAAATTAGGTAACATCATTAGTGCACTGATGACATCTGCTAGCAAACAACCAAATTCAGGGAGCACCAAGGACCCCTCAAAAATCTTGCAAATAGAAAAAGATGTAGAAGGTTGAGTTAAACAAACTGAAACAGCCAAGGATATACCATTCACGCTTGATTATATAATTTTAACACTATAACTACAATCTATATTCTCCAAACTGTGAATCAACAAATAGCCGCCAATATCACCACCTAGGAAAAAATGTTTTTATTGGAGGAGGGTTCTTTTTTCTCTCTTTAATGGGAATTGCATTAATTTTCTATTGTAGAGAACCAAAGTAGTTTCTCTAATTGTAAATATAACTGCATTCAGATGTAACCAAACCATAAAAAACAAATTGTGGCAAGCACCCTGCCCAGACACTCCATCTTCCTTTCTACACAAAGTACCAAAAAAATTAAAAGTGCTCAAAGTATGTTTTGCAGCAGTTGAACTTAAAATTATAATAATTTCTAAACTATTTCTGCAGTCACATGCAAAACTGAGATAAACTTGCAGTCAGGGTGGATTTGATTTAAATAAATTCAATTTAAATAATGATTTAAATCACTAGTAAAAAGGCTTGATTTAAATCAACTCAGTTTAAATCATAATTTTTAAAGAGCAACTATCATCTCTGTCCCGCAGCAGCTTCTCTTCTGACCCGCTACTGACTCACCAACAGTGCTAATATTGCAGAATATATAGCCTCATGCTACATAAATAAGCTCCATTTCATGCTGACTAAAATAATTAATGTATCTTAAATAGAAACTATCTTTAAATATATTTTTACTCCAAAAGTATTTTATTAAAATAAATTTTATAAAAATAAAAATAAATCTGATTTAAATTTAAAAATCTGATTTTTTTTAAAAAACATTGATATTTATCCACCCTGCTTGCAGTTATCAACTATTCAGAAGGAAAATCTATAAGTGAGTAAGCTTACCACTTATCCATGTGGATATCTATCTGAAGCTCTTTCTTTTTAAAGAAACTACATCTTGAATTCCTTATTGCTTGTTACACACACAAAAAAGCATTCCCAGTCTAAGACAGGAACTTTTCCTGTTCTGTTTATTAGATTCTTTTATCCTGCTTTTATTTCTTAATCTCAAAGTGGCAAAAATACACAATATTCCTTCCTTTTCCTAATGGTCCTATTGGTTCATTACTGACCATTAATGAGCTAGTCTTAGAGGGGCCTAAAGGCCCCATTTTTGTACACATACATCTGAAATAGAAACCAGCTCCTAAATGGGCAAGCATATAGTAGAACTTCATGTTATGGAATGCTGAGGGAGAATGAATGTAGTTTGGAAGCATCAATTCAAGTGAATTACTTGTAGGGGTAGAAATGCTGGTATAAATTACAACCTAATTATTGCAAGGAAAAGACAATGGACTTTTAAGTTGGTTTATTTTAAAATGCATTCTCACTATGGATATCACAATAAGAGTGAATACTACCCTCTAGCTTAAAGAGCATTCTTATTATTACTAGGCCAGTTGCTATTTTAATAGTACATTTCTCCAGGATTTACTCTTGAATGAGACTGTCAATCTGGAGACTTAGCTGAGTGAAGAAAAATAAATTAATACGAGTCATTAGTACTATTTTAGAAAGCCCCTTTTTATTATTTCAACTTCCTTTCAAAATAAAATTCATATGCTAGTCCATTTCATATTGTATAAATAAGATCTGAAACCTGTAGAATGACATTTCCTTCAAATGAATTAATCAATTTATGGCCATAATAGGGATAGTAATGTTTTAATACATGTGGTCCTCATCTGATGATCATTCATTCAGTGACTGTGCAATGGCACTGAATGAGAAGGTAGTTATGACTAGTCCTTGTATGGCTGGCAAGCATCCCTATAGTCACATGATCATAATTCCATCCTGGCTTCCAACAAGCAAAATCAATGGGCAGCCGGCAGGAAGTCACATGACACAGTCACATGAGGTCCTTGCCTAATGATCCAGTCCTCTTTTAACAATAGCCATTAAGGACTATCGGAACTGCCATTGCTAAGCAGCAGTCACATGGTTTTTCAACTTACAGCCATGTCACTTAACAACGGACTTTTCCCCCTCAATTTGTATTGTTAAGTGATGACTACCTGTACTCTTCTCAGAAAGATTCTCACTTTTAAAAGACTCCCTAAAACTATTCTACTTCCTGATGTTTAAGTAAACTTCATAATCAGTCTTTAACAACTGTTATTTGTTTTTTGTTTTTTTTATGACATTTCAATAGTTATGTTTAATCACAATGATTGAAATAACTATACCTTTTTAAACAAAATTATAAAACTGACATAAAGAGGGATAGTATGTCGATATAAACAGAATGTTGCCTTTATACTAATATTGGGAATAATGAGAGGGGAGTATTATCTATACAACATTTAGCTCCTCAATGAAAGGTGGGATATAAATTTAATAAACAGTTCTGTTCAACTAAAAACTATAATTAAACCCAAAACTAAAAATGATCACCTAAAAGATGTAATAAATATTTTTAAACAGAATCTGAAAGGAAATAGGGATACGTTTATAGGCCATGGAACAAAAAATATAATATTGAATAGAAACTGAAAATAAAATTACTGAAAGTTGTAGCTTCAACAATACAAAGTACTTCCTCACTGAGTGAATTATCAAAAATAAAATAAAAAGGCCATTTATTAGCTTAATTAGGGCAAGTACAGTAGTCACTGAATTTTCTGCTGCCTGGATATATTTTACTGACATTTGGGACTGTGAACTCATGAGCAAAAAGTTTCCTTTAAAATATGTTACAAGTTTTTAGTATGTATTTTTAATATTGCAGCAGTAGCAATACAGTCTAGGTCCTATGGAACGCATGCCAGAAGTGGTACACAGAGCCATCTCTTGGGCGTGCCAGCCGTCACCCATTGCTCTTCCGGGTTCCGGTGCATGCATGCACACCAGCCAGTTGGTCTTCGTGCATGCAGGAGCGCTGGAAACCGGAAAAGCCGCTCCCTGGCGCACATGTGCGCACTGGAAAGTTGAGCTTCTGGTTTCTGGCACACACATATGCGCTAGGGAGATGCTCTTCCAGTTTCCGGTGGTCCCCTGCACATGTACATGCTCCTGTTTCAGCACTCGGTGCCGAAAAGGTTCGCCAACACTGGTCTAAGTGTTCTAGGTTTAGCTTTCTCATCTGTTTTATGTTGATCATACCGCATTACTAAATGGTTGCTTCTTTTTTAACCATGCCACCTATTGAAAAAAGTAAACATCACAACAGTAAATTTAACAGTTCACTATTATTTGGGACAAATCACATTTTGCCACTGATAGTCAAGTACTCAAAAACATTGTCACTTCTAGATAATACTCTTGCTATTAAACACCTGGTAGTACCACTTTCCTACCAGAGATTTTTCACTAGAGTCCAGCTTTTCTAACCTACTCTTGAAGTGTATCCCTTATTCTATTCTAAGTAATTAAATCAATATAGTTGCAAGTAAGTGACGCAAGCAAAAATGCCACACTATTAAATGAAAATGGGAAGGGAAAAAGATTACTAAATCAAGATAGGGAGAGGATAAGGCTGTGTGAAATAATCAAAGGCTTATGTGTTGCGTGAACCATCTGATTAATCTGGTATATGAAGAATAAATAATAAAAATACTCAACAGAATGACTAAAATTCCAATAGCTACTAATATTCTACTACTCATATATATGTCTACTAATATTTACCAGGGCAAAATCTTAAAAAAAACAATCTAAATAACTTATCAATATCAAAATTTCAGATTAATTGAATAAGATTTTAGCAGATTGCAACAGTTATAAAATTTCAAAATTATTGGCTGCTATAGCATTTAAACAGTGCCTTTTGTAAAATCAAGATATTCAGAAACACTTTAGGAAGCAGCTGGCACAGATTCCAACAATTCCAACAAATACCATGAAGGCAAGCTACTGAGCCAAGGTTTCATAGAAGGACTGGTAAACAGTTTATGCATGCTTTAAAACTTCACTAATAAACTTTCAACTATTATTCTGAGTCAGAAATAATTTGCTAAGCTTTACACACTGTTATAAGAGTTTGGATCTTCCAGTTTGGACACTGTGTTTACCAATAGCTAGTAATCCAACAATGACAGTGAACCAACTCTTGACACTCCACAGAAGCAGGCCGGAAATAAACAGGTGTTTTTAAAAATAATACTTATCCCGTTGCATATTAATTTTGTTCCATTTTTTAGCAATTTACTTTGTTGAATTACAAAAAAAGCAATAGAAAACTTAAAGGGAATTAGCAATTAATTGTCTGTTATAAAGTGAAGAATCTTAAACTGCAGTAAGGAATAAAATAAATTTACTAAGTTTTTTTTTTTAATCTAATTGTTCTGTTTCCAAAAATGCCTCTCACACAACGAAATGCAATGAACAAAATACGTAAAAAGTTAATACTGATTATTCCTTCTTGGCAATCTGATTACTTGATTTCTATGGATCTAAATACTTACAACAAATGAATGAATACATCTTTTAAAAAAATATATTTTTGCTTGCTTATTGGGAGAAAAACACATTACACAGATCTCCAGAAACAGGCTCAACAGAAGTTTAGTAATCTAGTAAAGTAAATAAACTATCAAGCAATCCCCAATTTGCCTATCAAAAGTATTCATGAAATTGCCTGCCTCTAGCAACAATTTTCAAATTAATTTTGGCAATACAAGAAAGCCAATGGCTAAACTAAGCATTTGTCTTATTCAAGCAACTATCTAAGAGCAGCAGTGCTAATGGAAATGGGGGACGGGAAGTCTGCTGCTGTGAATCAATAACCTTTTCTTTCTGTAGGTGGAAAGGGGATTAAAGTTACTGAAAACGTATTTACTGATATATCCAAGTACAGATAGGACGCAGCATTTGAAACATCTGAGCTCCTGTGATTTGTGAATGCTATGTACACTTTTTTTTTTAAAGGACACAATTCAATTACAAATACAGCTACAGAAAACAACAAACCTGTTCAACATGTATACTTTACCTGGTGCACACAATATCCCTAACGAGGAAAAATAAAATTGGATGTAAAGTTTTCCCAAAGATATTAAGGAGATGTCCACCACCACGACCATAGGAACAAAGATTAAGAGGATTTTAGGGGGCATGGATTTAAGGCGCGTCTGGGATGCAGAGTAAGAAAAGAAATTTCAACGTATAGGCCAACTTGGAGAGAAAGAATTCATCTGAGGACGAGAAGGGGTCTCCTTCAAACGGGGGACACACACGGTATGTACAAACGCGGCTGTCCAGGGAAAAGACACCAGGGAAGAAAGGGGGGGAGGCTCTCAGAAGCAGAGGAAAAAGGTGTTTTTAAGGAAGTACTACTCAGAAATACCTGGGGGCTCCTGTCGACTGGGTTTTTCATGACCGCCTGGCGGAAGTTATTATCCACGTAGGACGCCATATCGCTCCCCCTTTTTCTTTTCGTACTTCAGGCCGGCGCCGCGTCCTGGCCCGCTCCCGTCGCCCTTCTTCCACGTTCAAGCGCCTTTTCCTGCCCAGGAAGCGAGACGGCGCCTGCACCGGGCGAGCGAGTTCTCTTCCAATTCCCCCCCCCCTAAACGTGGCAGAGGAAGCCAGCTGAGGTAAAAGGCGGCTCCAGCTGGCCCCAGGGACTCCAGCTGCTACTGTTCGTCCTTCTCGGCCGCTCCGGCGGCGGCGGCGGCGGCTGATCCCTCCGCCTCAACAGCGCCGCCCTGCGGTCGGGGCCCCTCGCCTAGAGGAGTCCTGGGTGCTGGCGGCGGCGGCGGCAGCGACGACGACGACTCCCGGCCCCGCCTCTGCCGGCCTGCCCAGCAGTGGTGTTGTCGCTGTCGTCGTCCTCCTCTCCGCTCCGCCGCCGCATCCCCTCAAGCGGCAGGGCGGGAGAAGGACCGCCGCGTCCTAGTCGAGCTCGGTTTCTGTCTCGGGCCTGGAAAGGACGAAGAAGCAGGAATTCGGAAGATGTGCCGCGTCTGGGCAGAAAGAAGCGGGCGTCGGGCCAGCAGGCTCACTGCGGGAACGGCCTCTAATGCTCGCCTGGGCTTTGTGCCGTTGCAACCATGGTGAGGCGACGGACGAAGAGGGAAAGCACCGCCCGGCCGCACCGGCAGCAGCAGCAGCAGCAAAAGGCGGGGAGGAGCCGCGCCGCCTCAAGTTCCCGCCCCCCCGAGTTCTGCTCGTCTCTCAGCCGCGGCGGAACCCGTCGCCGTCGCTCCCTTCTCGGCGCAGGAGTCGCCAGAGCCAGGCTCGAGCGGTTGCCAAAAGCACCGGAATTCCTTAGACCGAATCACCTTTCCCGCCTCTCTCTCTTTCTCTCTCTCTCTCTTCCCTCTTCCACTAGCACCACGTTTGGAATTTTACTTTGGGAAATATCGCCCTAGACTGGGACTTCTCGGAATTGTGGAAAGGGGAGAAGCGAAACGGCATCCTTTTTTATTTAATGGCTAAGCTGAAAGGTACCCCTGAGGAAGTTTCAGAAATGTAAACCTCATTCGCTGCAACGCTCGGTGGAAAGAGTAAGCCCGCAGTTCATATTTCAGCACAGGCTGGCAGGTTAGGAGAAGGAAACCTTATGGACCCATCTTCCACTCCCAATGGCAATGACTTTGGTGAGTTGTTAGAAAGGCTAGGAAACATGATCAGTCTCCTTCAAACTCTTCGTATCGGTTTGAATCCCATAACTGCACTGTGACCTCGCCTTCCTTGTAAGGAATTAACTATTAGGAGGTGTTAGGGTAAAAACGTCTCTATACTCGGACAGTAATCAGGATTAAAAAGATTCTTAAAGGCATTTGGCCCAATGCTGAACCATAATCATGACGGTGGCTTCCCACAGCTAAGATAAAATGCGATTGCCTATCTTGTGGTTGCTTGTTGTTGGAACATAGCTACATTGTCTGAATATATAAACAAAGCCAATAGTATTAAACCTTCAGGCATGATATTTTACGAAGTTAAATAGGGCTTGCATACATTTTCTTTTGTCTTATCAGTGGTGAAGGTTTATTATTAGAATACTATTTGACATGTTGTTTTCCAAGCACTACCAGGCAGTTTAATTACTTTCCATTTGCTACTTTGAAGGAATAAGACAGAACCACTCAATCTGTAGCCCCACTTCTCATGACTTGGACTTTCCAATATTGTGTTTTCCTTAAAAGCCTGCTGGCTAAAACAGATGGGAAAATAAATGTTGACTATCACCCGCAACTAATTTTAAGGCCAGTAAGATGTTTTTCCAAGATTGTAGAATATAACCTAATCACTAAATCATTTCTTTTTAGCTGTAAGCATACAAGTCCCCTCCTGATGTTTGTGCTAATTTAATGTTGGCTTTTATCAGTATCAGTTAAAAAATAATTGCTGCACATAACCAAGTTAATGAAACAATAAACAGTAAGCATTATATACAGATTCAAGACCCAAAATAAATAGATAACTGTACATTACTTTGAGAGGAAGCCAGTGGTACTGTCCTCCATCAAAGCTCCTCTGTATTTGCCAAATGTTCAAAAAGAGGGCCGTGAAAATATTTACTGACCCCTCGCATCCTGGACATAAATTGTTTCAAGTCCTACCCTCAAAATGACGCTATAGAGCACTGCAAACAAAGACAACTAGACACAAGAACAGTTTTTCCCCGAACGCCATCACTCTGCTAAACAAATAATTCCCTCATCACTGTCA